>CAEGAG010179890.1:0-18137 GCA_903067065.1 Brachyrhaphis terrabensis
GTCACTGGTCAGGGGTCTTCCAACAGGATAACCAGGCCTGTTTTATTAGTTTGGGTAACACTTTATTTGACGTGTTGTGAATAAGACTCTCATGACACTGCCATAAACATGACATAACACCTGTCATAAACATGAGTACGTCTTCATGAATATTTATGACTGTTGTCATAAAGTGTCATTCGGTAAATCATGACACTTTTAATACAAAGTTGACATTATTCAAAATGTCTTTGTTATGACAACTTGACATTAACCAAGAAATCATGATCTGACATAAATTTGTTATAAAAGTATTACTGATTAAACTTTAGCTTTAATAACATAAAGCTACATAATTTTTAAAGTTTAATCAGTAATACACTGCTCCTGAAGGTAGTGTTCTGGTGGGAAACCTTGGGTCCTGCCATCCATGTGAATGTTGACACGTGCTACCACCGTAAAATTGCTGCGGTCGATGTACACCCTCGAAAATAAATCCCCTCATGTCTAGTCTTTTTCAGTGGGATAATGCGCTCTGCCATAAAAAAAAAAAAAAAAAAAGAAAACATGGTTCAGGAATCATTTAAAGAGCACAAGTTACTGAGATGTTGGCTTGGCCTCAGAATCCCACAGAAAATCCAATTTAGTATCTGTTGGATGTGCTGGACAAACAAGTCCAATCCATGGAGGCCCAACCTCACAACATACAGAACTTTAGGGATCTGATGCTAATGTCTTGGTACCACAGTACACTTTTTGGGGTGTTATGGAGTCTTTACCTCAACAACTCAGGGCTCTTTGGGCAGCAAAAGTTCCAGAAGAAGTCAACCCCCTATGGCTGCCAGAACTATTCACAGGGGGCGTGACATGAGAAACAAAAAAATAACAGAAAAAGTAACTTCAGAAATGTATCCAACTTCACAAGCATGTAACCTGCGGCACAGTTATAAAATGGAGTTTCTGGCAGTGCATAGCCTTTTACAGCCCAAAATTCAACGAAAACTTGATCTAGAGTTCCCAAATTCAACAGTGAGTTGCTTAACATTCATGTTGTTTGGATCTTTTTTTTTTTTTAGGGTTGTTAATTTCACTGCTATAATCTGTTTTTAGGTCCAGTTTTGTCACTAAAATCTACCTCTTTGTTGACATGACATGAAGCTCACCTGGGATAAAACCAATTTGCCAGATCTGTCATGAGAAATTTAAGGATATGTTTAAGGTAATTTCTTATGTTTCCAGCAGTTAGAAAGCCTAGGTTTTGACTATAAATTGCTATGGTCTAAAGAGGTTAGGAAGCCATCATCTACTTATTGTCATGTAGATGAACGTTATTACGACTTCCTTTTGTCAACTGATTTTAGTTTTTCAGTTTGTCATTAAAAACACACACAATAGTTTTGATTGCTGAAAAATACTCAGCGTGCCTTTGTTTTAAAATTATAGTTCCTCGTTCATCTGCGATGTGTTTGGATAATAGCCCTCTCCAAACCAAGCTGCAGGGCTCAATTTCAATCTCAGTCTTGCCCCGACCAAAACTCATCTTTAATCTAGCATCCATTCAAGGTGAAGTATGTTTCATTATGTTTAAGTAATTTGGAACATAAATAACCTTTAGAGAACAAACAAATTGAAGTGGCTTCAGGTAAAATACATTAGCAGCGTACAGATATAATACATGTAGCCTGCTCATTGAGGAGTTCTGTTGAAAGACGCAGAGGTGGAGCTGTGTGATAAGCTGGGGCTTGTTGCCAGTGGCCTCATAAAACTGTTCATTAACTTGCAGAGTGACAAGGTCAGTTGCTTTAGCTTGATATTGTGTGTCAGTATCACATAACTGACAGCAGGTGGGGGATTATGTCTGCCGTTGCACAACTAATAATACCAACTGCTTTGTACATTACTTACCCCAAAGACAATGGGCAATCACTGCAAAGAAACCTCTGTGACAGTGACACAATCAACACCGGCTTTACTGTGCTTGTTTAAACTGGAGAACATCCAGTCGAACTCATCTGATCTATGGGATGCAGCGCTGGGAAACGGGCATAAGAACACAGATCTGTGAATCCACAGAAAATAAAAGACACGAGATGAAGCAAAAATCATTTTCTCTGCTCTGCTTTGTCAATTTCAGAGTGCCATCTCCCGATAGTCGTTAAATAAGTCGTGTTGTTGTTTTAATTATCGATAGTAAAGCAATCTGTTCATAATTACAAACATTTGCTTGTGGCAATTACAAACAGTGGCTGGTAGCAGTTTAATTTGCCCGCTCTAATCTTGTCTGTAATTAGAGCACACACAAGCAGAGCACCAACGTTGTTCAGCTCCAAGGCAAACAAGACAAGACTGAAATTCCCATTATAACAAAGTGCTGAGTGCCTGCGGCATACACACTCGCCTGCCATCAATGTGAAACATTTCGTACATTCTAATCCATTTGTTTAGCTTTACAGCACTGTTGCACTGATGTGGGAGGTTTTCTTTTCAGATGCTTTGTAAATATGAAGTCAGATGATGATGCAAAAAGATTTTACAAAGATGTAACAAAACCAGAACAGAAGCTGCATGTTGTGTTATTTTGAAGAGAAAAGCCCCAAAGAAACAAGCAATTCATAGTCATAACAGGAATATGAAATGCACATTAAATAGATGGTCAGTAACCATGTATTTCATACTTTCTGTGCATGTGCATCGCAGATTTAATGCATTAAAAATGTTAATGTAATTAATGTTAATATAACTTTTCTTACTTCTTACATACTAGAGTCCTGAGCATGCACCAATCTGATGGTTGAATAACCTAAATAACAGATTAGAAACAATCAATACATTTATTGTTGTCTATTTATTCAATAATTTAGCCACAATTATTACTTAATCATTAATGTTTTTAGCATATTTTGTTGATATATGACTTTCAATTAAAATGTGAGCAATTTTGATTAATTAAAGACACTACAATTGACTAGATTAAATTTTTTTTATCAAAAATATACCTATATATGCTTGTGTGTGTATATGCACAGAAGGTACAGTTGGTTATGAGCAACAGTCATGCCTTCATTGAAAATTCACTTTTGCTGCATGGCTGCTGAATGTATCAAATGTTTGTTTGAGGGAAGAATGTTTGTGCTGTGTCCTCACAGGGAAGATAATGCCAGTTCGGGTATGTGCCCACATGCATTCTCTCTCTTTCTCCTTCCTGTGCTGTGACAACAACTCCAGGGGAACATCTTTCACTGTCACTACCACCTCCCTTTCCAGTCTGACTGAGGCTCCCTGTTCCTCTCAGATGATAGCTATTAATTCCCTTTAGAGGCTGCTTGATGGAAGCCTAACAACATTTTATACTGTTGATACACTTCTGACTTGAGCTGCTTGCTCTCAATTACAGATGAAAGATAGCTAGTAACCTAGTTACAAATAGGCTTCACTGTTTAGATGATGTCAGACACCTTTGTGAAGAAGGGATGGAAATAGAAAGGGGGCTGTCTATTCCACCCAACCGCAACTATTGTGTAGAGCTGATGTTATCCTCCTGTACAGAGATTGTTAACTGTGCATCCATTTTGGATTGTTGTCGTTCTATCCAGCATGTGATGATTATTCAAACCTTTTCAGAGAGAAGACTCCAACCACAGCTATTGGCTCTCTACAGCCTGGCAATTCATTGAACAATGTGTTGCATTTAATTTAACTCCATTTTGTATAGTGCATTGGAATTGTAGAATTCACAAATTGTCAGAACAGAGTAACTTACTTCTGTTTTGACACAATTAACTCACACATTATAATAAAATGGATTCAAGTTCCGTGTTCTTTTGGGTAAGTCTATTGAAAGTAAACATAAATCTATTTTAATTTAAAGGGGTTGCATGTAAATGTTTAAATTATATATTTTGTTAAAAGTTTTTTCCTCATATTTTTAATAGGTAATACGCACAGAAACAAAAACTTCCACCCCATTCATTCCAGGAAAGTAAATGCATACAAAATGGCTTCTTGATAGACTCATACACAGATAACTTGTTAATGATACAGTTTCATATTTACATTTTAAGAAGTTCAGGCATTTCTTCTGACTAGTGCCACATCTTGCTGATGTGGATGTGTCACCATGATCCTGTGCTGAAGAAAGATAGATAATCAAACCCACATGAAACAAATCTAATTATAACTCAGCAGCAAGCACATCTATGAGTTGAAGAATTGAGTAATATGTCAGGAGAGGACTACAGATCTCATTAAATTTGTCATTCTGGTTCTGAGTAGAACTGTGGATCTTTTTAAGATTCAGACAAGACATGATGTTTAAAAAGCAATGGATATTGGTGTGTTGGGCAGCACTCTTCCACTTCAGTGGTATGATTTGCTGACCAGATGAGAACCAAAACACTGAGCTGAGTTACAGTCAGATGGAGCAGAACGCTGATGTTATTATTTCTATTTACATATTTGGATTTAAAATAAATTGTTTAAACAACAAAGCATTACGTTATTTACATTTGTTTAAGACACCATTTTGTGAGAGGTAACTCTCCAAGTTGTTAAATTATATAGCAGTCTAGTAACTGATAGATTAAGAATAAATTCTCTATAGATTATTGATTATTATTGATTTCCAACTCAGTCAAAATGAATAGCACATTTACTTGACATAATGTTTTGTCTTTTGCATGGTGGAATGGTTATTTGGAATACATATTCATACTGGACTCTGAAATTAATATGCCATTCTATGGGTTATATCTTGCTATATTCGTTATATATTTCTTGTGTTGCTGTGTGAAGAATGCACAAGATATTGAATGTGTAAACGAATCAGAGCTAGTTGAAACTAATTGACACATTCCAAAATCCCATGAAGTAAATCATATTTCTCAATATTCACAATTCATACTTGATTGTGACATCAATAAAGTCAGACTGATAAGTTGGAAAAGTTTGGAGAAATGCGATTTTGCTGTTATTTTCTTTTAGAAAAGAAAGCCAATTTGTGCTAAACACTGTTGTAATTGTATTTCAGGTTAGTGCTTTCTTCAATCTGAAAAGTGTCTCTGTGCTCTTTGATAGATTTCTGTTTCTCTTGTACTCTGTTATCATTTAGATCCTCCAGATCCCTTTGTATTCATTGTGTGCACATTCCTCCCTCAACACCCAGCTGTGCATTCTGTTGATTAAACTCCTGATTCCTATGTCCTTGATCTCCTCCCCAGTAGTTTTAAGTAGTTTAGTTCCTTCATTTTTCATCAGCTGCTTTCTTTGCCTATACACCATTTGTTCAACCTGGTACTCATGGCTATCCTTCTTGCTTTAAACAGTTACATCAGTAATTGCTGCAATATAACCTTCTATATTTTCCTCTCCACCTGTGAATCTGACATTAAATTCCACCGTGATTGACAGGATTTAAAAGCAACTTTCTCACATAATTTTACAAATGTTTTTTCATCCATAGGGACTTTGAATAAAAGGTTTGTATGTAACAAAACTCATTTTAATTTTCTGGAGACAAACTGAAAGGATGTAAAGGTTGCATCAAAAACTTGGTGAGTAAATAATTTACTTATTTGAATTTCTTTTACTTCTGTTTTATGTTTTCTCTTCTCAAACTAAAAACTACAGAATGTATCTGTTTTTACACACACATGTTTTCATTTTTTTTAACACGCTATATTGATTTCAGTGTTCATTGAAGATTCTTTTTACAATATAACCCAGAAATAAAATGTGTCTTGGTTCATTATTAGAGAAAGTATGGGATGGTATATGTGACAAGAGATCTTTTTGTTGGTGTGCTCTGTGTCTGAAGCTTTCTTTTTAAAGAGGGAGTATTACGTAAAATCAAGATTTCAAAAGAAAATAAAAACATGAGACCACAGCAAATATAGGAAGTATATGTGGGCCTGACGCCTCAGCCAACATCTTCCCTTTCTATGTTCTGCAGCAGCAGTAACTAGCAAACATCTGGTGGAACTGCTTGTCCGCTGAGCATATCATACAAACTAGTTATACAAATGGTTGTAAATGGCATAATTGTGGAGCATTGTGATGATGACATGCTAAAGGCAAAGCGTTTGAAATCGTATGAGCTTCCGGTAACACTTTATTGGACGGGTTGTGAATAACATGACATAACATCATGTCATGTTTATGACATGTTATTAAAACTTTAGCTTTAATAACATAAAGCTACATAATTTTTAAAGTTTAATCAGTAATACTTTTATAACAAATTTATGTCAGATCATGACTTTTAGGTTAATGACAACTTGTCGTAATGAAGACATTTTGAATAATGTCACCTTTGTTTTAAAAGTGTCATTATTTACCGAATGACACTTTATGACAACAGTCATACATATTCATGAAGAGTTACTCATGTTCATGACAGGTGTTATGTCATGACAGTCTTATTCACAACCAGCCAAAGTGTTACCGAGCTTCCTAAAAAAATAGAGGCCAATTTAAAGGCATCAAGTTGGGAAGTCAAATTTCTTTTAAGTTTTGATTGATATATAAAGCATTTTTATCACAACTTAAGGGAACATAATTACTTGATTGTGCGACAAAGTGGCACCATGTGCCTGGAACATACATAATAGCTCCCCTTTAATATTTGTACTTCTTTGTTAACCAATATGTAATAAAGATGTTCTTCCCTCCAGACAAAAGAAGGCATAGAGGAAGTAATACTAAATTGATGTTTTCTATGGCTTTGAATGTTTTTGGACCATTGCTCTGTAGCCTGAATGCAAATGTAAACTGTTACATAATGAATGAGAGCTTTACTTAGGGAATAAAGATTAGCAGCTGACCCTTTTTACATCATCGTCTTATTTCAGGAACCAGAACCTCTTGGGCATGGTAATTTCTCTGCAGTATTTCTCCTGCAGTCTCCACTTTCAGAAGGCTCGAGTTAGTGGGAATAAAAGCGGTTTTATTGCCTTCATTACCACATGAATGGCGTGCGTACACAATGTAGATCTGTTCAGAATGAGATGGCTAATGTAATGTCACAAACATTATGGCGCTATGATGAACAAAGACAAAAAACGGAGTGCGGGTTGAACCGTGTCTATCTAGCTTACTGCTAAGGGTCAACAAACAAACACAGGCTTGAACTTAATGAATAAATCATTGAGTTTGACCCCCACTACTCCCCATGTCCATCCCACTTCACCATCCCTACCCCAACACAAACACACACGCAGAATCAGACACAGATCAATCCATATCCCATCACAACAGACGCTCTCCCTGAGCCACCCTCCCCACTTTGTTACTCCCTCTAATCTTGGACTCATGCACATCTGCTCCCGTTGCATACCCTGGCCCATATACAAGTTACTGTTCATTATGTTATGTCATGGTGAGCTTTGGGTCTCTGCCAGCAGAAATTTAACTCTTCAGAAAAGATAAACATCACATTACTTCATTATTCTTTTAAAGCATGCAAATTAAAGCCATTACCCCCTCCCCCTACTCAAGCAGCACACACACACATGCACACAAAGATTGTTTGACCATTATTTCAGAACCATGTGGTTTTACTCTCCTTACTTTCCATCTTAAAATAGACATGAATTCCACTTGACAAGAATAAGTTACTTTACTTACAATGGAAACTATGACTTTGGCTTCTGTTTGTGACAACTACTGTGTATTTTAGAAAATCACTTTATTTATATTAATCACTAAATTTTTAAACCACAAATTTGATATTTTTGGCTAATTCTTCAAAATCTCAACTAGACTATGCTTCAATGGTAAATGAAGACATGAAAGGTTTGATATGTCTCAAAGGTTCTTTATTACGCAGCTCATGCATTTGTATGTGCTCAAGAAGAAAGAGTAGAGTGTCTTGCTAAAGCATTAATAAATCTGGAGCTTTTGCAAATTTCCTACTCTACCACAAACTAATAAATCTCATTGCAATTTATTGGGGTTTTTATGTAACAAACCAAGACAGAGTAGCGCATAACTGTGGAAAAGTGGAAGGGAAAGGGTGCTTGTTTTCCAGAATTTTTACAAATAAAAAAGTGAATGCAATGCACATTTGTTTGGACTAGTGAACAATTTCATGAATGATTGTTTATTAATCCATCATAGATTGAGAGAACAAGTATGGTAAAAGCGCAAACCTACCAAGACAAGACACCGTAGTTTCTCTCAGTCAAGTCTTGGTGGTAAGCCGTTAGCGTAAGATAGTTATCAAACCTTGTGACGATGAAAAATATCAGAGATAATTAGAGCAAGGGTGAAAGAAGATAATTAAATTGTATGTGGGGAATGTTAACAGCATTGGCTTGGTTTAATAAGCACATTCATTAACTGCTGTGCTGCATCAATATTCCATTTGTGGCTGATTAATAATGAGCTAGGCACATTTAATAAGAATAAATCATTCATCATAAACACACATAAATCAACTAATCACATTTCTTTTGGCTATAGCACAATATGATCTCATTTAGATTCCTTCATTTAGAGGTATCCTGCATGTTAATTGAAATGCTTTGAAATCTTTCAAAATGTGGTCAAGTTAATCATTTGGTTTGATTCACAATTAGTCTAATCTCTGTCAGCAGGAAATGGAAAGTCCAGTCAAAGAGTGTATCAATTCGGCCTGACAACTGAGTCTGAGATTCCTTTTATATTTCTGATTGGGCACTGAGTACTTTTGCAGAGAAGCTATCAAGAAGTCTCACAAAACACAAGCTCATTAATTTTCCATGAAACTTGAAAGAAATTGGGTTCAGAATAGTACCAAAATTCCTAAAAATGTTCCCAAACTTGCTTTCCAGTGGCAAGCAAGATTTTATTACAGAAACAAAGAGCTTCTGCAACCTAAAGCCCATAGTTAGTTATGCTTTATCACAGTGTCATGGAGACCATTAGTTCTATACTACAATCTCTATCCATGAACCACTTGTGCTCCCTACAGGAAGATACTATAAATTTGTGGTGCATGTAGGTAATAGGAACTCAATAACAAATAAGATAACATGCAAGAGTCAACCCTTTAACCTGAAATCAATTCCTTATCAAAAGCAACTTCGCACAAAATAATGCCAGGCACTAAGTCACTTAAACTGACTCTATTAAACAGTAGATCTGTCAGGAAAACCATTTTAAATTAATGAGTTCATTACTGAGGATAGTCTTGATGTTATTTTCTCAACAGAAACATGGCTGCATAAAAACTGAGACACATCTACTGATTGAGTCTGACCTTCTATATTATATCTATTTAATCATTGTGGGACATTTCAACATCCATGCTGGCAACCAGTGGCGCAAAAAATGGGTAGGCAACTTATAGGGAAGTTGCCCTAGAGGGGGTGCTAGATGTCATTACAAATCATTCTTTTATGGACAAAACAGCTGAAAAATGTATTCAAATTTGCTAGAAAAGCGAAATATCAATAGTGTTGCATAACCGCATTTCTGCATAAAACAGGGCAACAAACTTCTGTCCAATCACGCATCACCTCACACATATCTCTGTTGAAATAGTCTGACTTGGAACTGGTGTCGAGAAGTGGAGGTGGATGCCTCTCTGCAAACAAAATGGTGTGGTTTTCTTCATGTGTCTGTGTCAGTGAGAACCGATTTTAACACCTTGGATGAAGTATGTGGGACCAGCGGCGCTGTATAGGGGGGAAAAGTTATGACAATTCTGGAAGGCCCCTGACCAGCAGGGGGCCCTCCAGAATTTATTTATTTATTTTTTGTTCATAGAAATTAAAAAAAAAATTGGAGTCCTGTCAATTACAAAATTAATCATATTGTATTTTCGAAGATTGTTTGTAGCAGTAAAAATGTTATGTTCCCACTCCCAGACCAAAAAACACATATCCATATTTGCCCTGAACACCCTGGATCTGGTGTTCAGCAGCAGTCAGTAGAAAACAAGAACGACTGTGGCAGTTACTATGCTACTAAGACAAATTATAAAATATGGTTTTCAAAAAAAATAAATAAATAGAGAGAGACAGAGAGATAAAAAGGTAAGCGTGTCAATTTATAACCCAGCTTTTCTCCGAGAGGTGGGTAGACTGTGTGAGATTAGCATCCATTTAGCATAGTTAGCTTAGCTACAGATTACTGTTTGGCTCCATTTCACGGTTGCTTTGGCCGGAATGTTGCTTTACTTTAGCTAGCAATAGTAATTCAGGGACGAGGTGGAGGAGATTGATTGTTTTCACTGATTATCTGTCTCATAACAAACTGTCCCGACATGATGACAGCTTTAACAAATATGGAGAAAACATATTTTTTATTAAAGTTATATACTACAGCTTGAATAAAGTGCAAATACACATCATTTTTGAGAAGTCTGGATTGTTATATGACCAAAGAAAGCAAGGCAGTTGCAAGCCTTTAAAATCATGATGCTTTTGATGGGTCAGAAAGACTCAAAAAATTGTAACAGCAGCTGCGTGGGGGGGCCCCAATTGAATTTTTTGTCAGGGGGCCCAAGATTACTGGTGGCGCACCTGGACAGGAGCCTTAAGAAATGTCCTCCTTCTAACTGATGTTAATCACTTTGCTTTTCATCTGTTACACATTTTCTTTAGATCAGGCCATGATGTGATGCTTTAGCCTACTTCATGTTGTCAGTCAGATTCTACTGAAGTGACTTCCAGATTCCACTGATAAGGCAGTATTAAGCCTTGGTGGAGCTAATCTAAACAGTTTATCAATTTAAGACATATCTCTCATATAGCTCTTTGTTTTTTTTCCTTCAGTTGAAAATTGATTTTTTTATTTATTTCGGCTCTACGATGTAAAGAATTGCTTCATATTCTGAAACATGCATGTGTGAGAACAAAGAAAACCAAAGAAGTCTTTGAGGGATCAAATACTTTTCCACAGCACTGTGTCGGTTTATGCCCCCAGTATGTTGATTTTTGATAATATAATAATGATAATACATATCTGAAACACTTCCAGTAGTGTGTGTATCCTAAACGCATAATATCCAGGCTTAAAAGAAAAGCATTGAGAGATTCATGATTAAAAGAAAATGAAGTGTCAGATCTTGGATCCAGCATACATTAAAAGCTTTTATAAGAGGTTTATATCCATTTAAAGCTGCGTGTAATGAATTTGATTATAAATAGCCCTTAGAAAGGGTTATTCAAAACCCACTCCAAAGAAGTAAACATTTTCTATAACAGGCAGCCTTTTTTTATTTGTATCTCTCACCACACTTCAATGGACTCTTCAAAGCAGCACTTAAACGAATGAAGACGGGTACAAAGATGCCTGTGGCAAGAAGAGAATGTCTTTGACTGCATACAAACTAGCCCATACCAGTGGACTGTATCAGACGATTTGTGCCTGCTGCAGATCAGAAAAAAAAACTACTTAAAAACATGGCAGGGAACTTCACCCTAATCTTCTCTTCACAATGCAATGTTGATAGTGAGCCAGCTTACTGATGTTTTGCACATCTAGAGTAGATGGAGTCAGTCAAAAATATATCCACTGGTGCTGTGCAGAATTTAATCTGTTTCACTCTTTTATAAAGCAAATTTCATCTAATCGACACTGCAAACGTTTTTTTTTCTTTCTTTTTAAATTAAGTGTTGATTTCTTTTTGTGTACCTGCAACATAATTAGTGCCACAAAATTCAGTTAGATATTGTATTTTCTCTCTTTGTTTATTCAAAATTATGAATTGTTGACAATGTATAAAACCTGCTGGATGTCTTTTGCTCAGTGATGAATGTGGACAGTGTATTAATGTTTGTTGTTTATAAAAATTCTAGCAAACAATTCAATGAAAAATGGATGCTTACAATATTGACTGTTATGCTGATTTTTAAAACGAAAAATTTGAATAACTCAGTTCAGCGGTGGTATTGTTCTGTGAAAGCAATGGCATTCTACATGAAAGATTAAGCTGAAACAGGATCTGGCAACAAATACACTAAAGGGTAATCCCACTCTATTTATTTAGTTATTTTCTAGTACTGTTATCCAGTAGACATGGTGAATAAATGGTTTTGGCCAAATAAAAACCTTAAATCATGTCTGGAATTTGTATTCAGTTATTCTGAATCAGTACTTTCTAGAACCACCTGTTGCTGTCACTACTTCAGCAGGTCTTGGGGAATGGCTTTACCTTCTTTGCTTAAAAGCTGATTGGACACATGGTGCCAACATAAAGAAATCTTCTAATTTCTTTATGATGGATTGAACAATGCTCTGTGTTATGTTAAAAAGCTTTGGTATAGGTTGCTGAATGACACTGCTTTAAATGTATCCACAATCTTTCTTCTGACCTGCTGTGTTTCTTTGGCTGTTCGTTCTCCAGTGTTCTCTTACAAACCTCTGATGACTTCACAGAACAGCTGTATTTATACAGAGAATTTAATTACCCACACAACCATTTACAGATTTTTAATCATACGTTTGGCGAACAATCAGTCATTTTGCTCACTTCATAATTACACCAACCATGTGTTTGTCCAACACACAAGACCAAATGTTGCACATTTGTGATTGCAATGTGACATATTTTGGAGGAATGAAAGGAATGTCAATATTTTTACAAGGCCCTGAACTTGTGGCCTAGCCAGTTTTATTGATTTTTTTCATGACAATTTTATTTTTTTTATATAATGAGCCATTACAAAACTTCCAAAAATGCTGCTTTCTGTTAACAGTATGCCTCTTATGTAGACCTAAAGGAAATGTAAGAAAATATGTGTATGTTGTGTGAAAAACAAAACAGGAGCAGAGAAACTTGAGGGGCCCCGCTCTTTTTGTAGGCCTCTGGTGGCGACTGGTTTATTTATGCCTCAGGCTATCTGTCCATGCAGGCTCACATGGACACTGATACTTACACATCCACATACGTACATGGTAACCAACTGTCCAACTGCAGGGGTGAATTGTAATTGCATGAAGTAATAGCCTTGAAATAAGAGGGGAGGCTTGTAAGGAGGCTTGTTTTGACCTCACTCGCTGCACTTGATCAAAAACACTTGTTGGTCAGGCATTTTCAATTTCAATCACATTGTTTACATGTCACATCATGTTTGGATTATGCTGCAGAGACACAGAATATTTGTGGTAAGCTGTTCTCATAAATGCATGTTTACTCATGCATTAGTGCTACACAATCCAGTTTCCTGTTAGTTTTCATTTTTAGAAATTAGGAAATTGCTCTTAGGTCCAAACATTCTAGTCTTAACAAGCTCGCTGTTATTTGGACCAACTCCTGATGGAGAAATAATATCTTTTTCCATGTCCACATTCATTCAAACACAGCAGGGATTTGTTTCATTTATGTAACAAAGAAAACAGCTGGCCCACATGCTGCTAAATAGAAAACTGATGCCAAGTAACAAGGTGTTTTTCCAGATGGAGAGGCACCAGAGAGGGCTTGAGTGAAAAAATAAAACTGGCAAAATAAAAAGCAATCAATTTCTCTTTGTGCTGTGCAAAACTTGAGTCCAATAGCGCCTTTGCTTTAGGAGCGTTTGTGCAGAAAACATGTGAATCAAGTGTTTCCATATTAAAGTAGAGTTCTAGAATGCTGCAGCAGTCAGTGAGAGACAATCGATCTCAAGTAGTTTGCTTGATGCCAGGCGCTGCAGCTGTATGAAACAGTATCTGCATCAGCCTCTTTAAATACTAAACACCACACCCATGTATGTGAATACTGTCTCGCTTATTTATACTTAACATGCTTCAGCAACAGCTGCACTCATCCAGGTGCTTTAGCATTGTGAGGAACATTTTTCACTCCCGATGGGTAATGATTGCTAATCACGTACTGTTTATTGGTGAGTGTGGGAAAGAACTGGCTTTTACAAAGACGCACCTGTTGTTGGACTACATGACAACAGATGTCTCCAGATCCCAGGGACTAATTTAAAGCTACAGGAAATGTTAAAGTAACTCAAATAGCTCATTGATTTCTCCTAAATTGTGCTCAGCTTGTTTTTCTGTTTTTAATATTTATTCATTTATTAATTTAAGATGCTTAAAGTAATGTTTACTTTATTGATAAACAATAATTGTTGCTTTTGTTTGATACTCAAAATCAACCCCCCCCCACTCTATGTCCCTCACTGTCTAACCGGTGGCAACAAAAACTGAGGATTAGTCAATAAGTTGTTCAGAAGCAGCATGCCATCACACTACCACCCTCGTGTTTGACAACTATGTTAGTGGGATGTTCTTTTTCTAAAGCACTGTTAGTTTCACACCATATGTAATGGTAACCACACCATCCAAAAACTCTAATTTTGACTTTTTGTCCACAGAAAAAGTCTTGCAGAGCATCAAGCTGTTTTTAGGCCAACAGGTCTTTGTGTTCTTTTTGGATAGCACTGCTTTTTGACATTTTTTACCAAGTCTTTTCTTATTGCTAAAGTGAAGCCTGCAGTGCTTTATATTCTTTCTGGATTTTGTGTTACTATAGAGTCCCAAAGCTGTAGAAAATATTTATAAAACTTTTCACTGAAAGTATTTTTCTCATCCATTTTTTGAGTTTTTAATTAAAAAAAAATAAATTAAACTTGCACATCAAAATCTTGTTTTGAAAACAACAAAAAGCTCAAATCTTTGGTATAAATGTGCTTTCAATATCACTATAGTGTAGTCTGTACGCAATTTATGACAGGTATAGCTCAACAAAGTAATTTTAAAGGTTTATTACAGAACATGCCTTCAAGGATTTCAATGCTGGAAAGTACTTCTCTATGAAAATGTGTTGTGAAAGTTAATTCTAATTTTCAGCAAATGAAAAGCAAGGACGACTAGAAAAATCCTCAGGGTCTTTTAAATAGGTACGTTCGAAGTTGTAGGTTGTTTTTTCTAGAAAGATGTGATGTATTTTAACATGAAGAAAATTTACAGAATTGTTTTCAGTCACTCTAAAGCAGAATTATTGCATCCAGCTCATAGGTTTATACAACTATATAAATGTTCCTGAAGTTCATATTTGTCCTAGAGCACTGCAGAGTAATATGTTTTCTTCCATCAAGTAAATAAAGAAGTAGTTATATAATCAATCTTGGGGAGGGTGGGCGGGGGACTGAAATCATAATATTGAACACAGCTGTCAGCCATGCCATTAGCGTGATTCATTTCTGCCGTTTTACGTTTACAATTTTCCTACAAGAACAACATTGATTCTCCGTGTGTTTAGGTATGCGTGGGTGTGAGTGTGTGTGTATGGGTGCCTGTTAATCCATTAGTTTGCCTTTGGGTGTGTGTGAGCGTGATCCCGAGAGCATTGTATATGTATGCGTCTGACACAATTTCCTTCCTATTTTCTTCCATAATTTGAATCAGAGAAACTACATTAATTTTGCAAGGTTGAGAGGAGCCTACACAAAGCCAGTAAATAAATCTCTCCTATTATTACCCACAATGCCCTGTCAGGTCCATATATCATCTCAGCACATCATAATTAATTGCATACTAAACTATTCTGTTCAATTAACTATGATGGAATGAATGGAGAGAGATAGAGAGAGGGGCCGGGGAAGGTAGGCACGGTGCTCAAGTTTTCATTTTAAACTAAAACACAGTGATCGTGCATCCATATATCACTAATTTTGATTAATTCAAAATCTTTGTTAACATTTTTAGTCTTCCATGTTGCATGCAGATCACCAGTGCTGTTTTAGTGCCTTTCTGAGTGTGGTGGCTGTGGCATTTTCCAGAAGCATTTGCATTGTGCATGGACAGAAGACATGTTCAAATTCCACTTGCCCCTCAGTGCTCTTCTAATGGGAAATGTGCTTATGCAAGGAGATCTCACCCTGGAGGCTTCATATTTTCCACCAAGCCTCTGTCAGGTCAACAGTCTCATAAAAAAGCTGGAATAACATTATGAAGACAGTAATAGCGAAGGGAGTCGGTTGCTAACACATTTCCCATGTTGCCTCGGGAGCATCTGAAGCCAAACACAAACTTGAACATTTCAGAGCCACTTTCATTTTGGGTTGCGTCAACTGTCCTTCTGGAGTGAAGCTGGTTAAATGTGCGGCGATGCAGGAGAATATGCAGTTTTTCCATTGACTTTGGAGCAGCTATCTGTCTTTTAAAAAAGAAAACAATATTTTGATAGCGACATAAACACTGGGAGTCAAATAAACAGTGTTTTCCTCCTCTTCAGAAACAGACGTATTTTTGGATGCTGAGGCCATGCTAAATGTAGCGAGAAACCACTCCCAGAATGATGCAAATCTGATGCAGGGATATAGGTCAGTCTTCTTCTGACTCACTCACCAGAAAGAAAGAAATAAATGGTTCGCTGCAAACTAAAGCAGAGTCTTAGTTTAGACAGGATTTGCTTAAGAACACAGATATGCTATGAACACTGCAAATGTGGTTTAAGGGAGGAGTAGATTTAAGAGGAAGGATTACATTCATGGTTTAGTGTGGTCAGACTATTTTTTGCTTTACTGGCAACAACAAAATTGGGTCAGGGAGAGATTCTGAGGAGCAATTATTGAAGAATGTTTGATTAAATAAATCTTACAGCTTGAATGGATAAAAATGTTTTCAGAGGTTTAGTTTAATTTGAAATAAAAGAAGGTATTTTAAAGACTCTTCTAGTTTTAACTACACTTTAAAAAGTGGTTGCATGTTATGGGTTACTTGTTTTTACTAGGTTTGTTGGGCTGTATAGCAAATATATCCACACTGTGCAATAGTCTGCAATTACGGAACAAAAAAGAAAACTTGTGGATCGATGTTCAATCGAGACAAAAGTCCTGATTGCAAAGCAGAAATTTAAAAGACCCATTAGTGACAAAAATGACTTAATACATTTTAAACTAGCCTGTAATTTTCATGCTTCCAAGACAATCTGTAGCTTGTGTCATAAACCATCATTACAATACAACCAGCCTTTTCCTTTTTAGTAAACTATTCCATTCATAACCCATGCTGTTTTATTACATATCACTTTTCTTCTAAAACAAAGCATTGAAATAAAAGCAAGTCTTAATGTATTTTTTTTTTTACATCTGCTCAATATGTGATGGCTGCCACTCAGAATATATGCTTACAATGAAGAATTCACCATGCTCTGTATCTTTCCTCTGCCAGTGTACCTTTTCACTTAGCAGAGTAAATACCAGTTTCATGTAGAAACCATTTCTGGACAAAGTCCCAAAGGAAATTTCCTATCTGATCCACCATTTGTCACTGCAGCATGCAAGTCAGAATTTATGATACCTATTACTGGATCAGTAAATCCAATGTTCTGTAGCCAAAAGGTCTTTTGTTTTCTTGATTTAGTTTATCTGAAAAATACATCTCAGTATGAAGTATGAATACATCCATAGAGGCAATTTATATCAGAAAAGAATCAAAATAAAAACAACTCGCATGGATTTATACTATTTGGGGTTTGGAAAATTACTGAGCGTAACCCTGGGAGATAGTTAAATTATGTGCTGTTTATATAATAACTTCTGTAGATAATACTATTTCACTGCATAAATGAAGTCTGTGAAACACTATTACTGCTGGGAATATAAACAGCACTGCTGGTTCAAAGCACACAAAATGAATTTGAGAGTGGAGATGCAGGTTCAATTTACTGTTCTGTGTGCATGGAAGCTCACTGCAAAATAGAGTGAATGTCCTTTTCTGTCTTCGGCCTGGTATGTATGCATACAAGACTGCAACAAACAAGGGACTCAGATCAAAGCTAAAGGAAACTTTAAATTACACTAATCAGGCGTCGTATCTTTCGAAAGTCAAGTTCTCATCGTTTTCTAACTTCCACTTCTGTTTACAGAACACAGTTCTCCTTTGGATTTTTTTTGACTACTGAAGACTTTTTTTGTCAACAGCAAATCCGTTCATTGCGCTTCGGAGAAACTTTGACTTTGGTACTAGGTTTTAAAAGAAGAGTCTCTAGTGCTGTGTTGTTCAATCAATCAATCAAATTTTATTTGTAGAGCACATTTCAGCAACGAGGCATTTCAAAGTGCTTTACATCATATCAGAAACAGAAACATAATGCAATATAGAGTCAACAGAGGGAAAAAAAACAAAAAAAACAATATAAACAGCCTTTCAACAGGCTTCTATCATGAGGCTCCGTACACCTCTTTCACGGAATTTCGCTCAGGGACTCCGCCGTCCCTCACGGATTTTTGACCAATCTA
>CAEGAG010179919.1:0-12855 GCA_903067065.1 Brachyrhaphis terrabensis
GGTTATGTATAAACAAAGAGTAATAGCAAGGAGTAATAAAATATTGTGTATAAATATGAATATGGGAGCTATATGCACAGATTATACAGAATATACAAGAATGTTAGGAAATTGACTATATGTGTATTAGTGGGTTTTTTAATACAAGATAGATAATGGCAGATAAGATTTACATATTTATATATACATATATATATGTTTTCCCTCTGGTGAGCCACTGTTCCATCTTTAAGAAATGTCTTAATCAGTTCTCAATAGGTGTTTTGTAGGGATTTTAGTTTATCTTGGTTGCTTTTCATAAAGTCCTTATAGCTTAGCATAAACTGAACAGACACATCAAAGCAGAACTGATTCCTGGTTTTGAAAATTCTTCCTTTTGAACTGATTCTTTTAAAACTGACTCTTCCTTTGAACTTATTCCTATTTTTTAAAAACATTGTTCTCTCAAAACTGATTCCCATTATTTAAAATATTCTTTGAACCAATTCCTGAGTTTGGACATTTTCCTTTGAGCCAGTTCCTCTTTTTGAAGATTCTTTTGAGCTGATTGCTTTTGAACAGTTTTTTCCCTCTAAACTTATTTTTATTTTTGAACAGCTGCCTCCTTAGAACCAATTCCTATTTTTCTATTCCCAATTCTTCCTCCTGAACTCATCCCATATCCTGAACAAACATAAGTCCAAGTGGATTAATGATATTGGTCAGATTCTTGATCAGCTAATTCCTAATATTGAAAGTTTGAACTGATTCCTGATTCTTAGATCACATCATAATCTTCTGATGCGTTGATCCTATGTAGGATTTGTTCAAACTCTCCTTAAATGAGCTGCTTTTAGTTAAAACCACATATGGGATCATTTGCAAATCAAAGTTGGTTCTGATTATTGATCAGCAGTTTTTTTCTGTTCATTAAATGCATCAAACTCTTGACTAATTTTTGTCCACATATGCTAAAACGTCCAGTGTGTATTATTTCAATCTTGTAAAAAAATAACAAAAATAATCAAAAGCAGGTCAAAGGTCAAGGTGAAATTTTAGTGAAAAAGTGTGCACTTAAAGAGATCTGAGAAGAAAAAAAACCTTTATTGCATCGTTGTTGCGTCTGTGTTTCTTCCTCTTCACACTGA
This sequence comes from Brachyrhaphis terrabensis, assembly GCA_903067065.1. Taxonomy (NCBI): domain Eukaryota; kingdom Metazoa; phylum Chordata; class Actinopteri; order Cyprinodontiformes; family Poeciliidae; genus Brachyrhaphis; species Brachyrhaphis terrabensis. The sequence goes on from CAEGAG010179919.1 coordinate 1,128, forward strand.
TAAGGAATGAGAGGCTGTCAGGTCCGGCTCTGTGGAATGAGTCACATGACCAGGTAACTGTCACCTGTTGTAAGCCCCGCCCCCCTCTCCCTACAACATCCTGTCACATGATCTGGAGTTAAAACCGATTAAAAGAAAAACAGACCTAACAAACAATAGAAGAAGAGGATGATGGGAAACCAGGTGAGCTCAGAGTCCATGACATCACTTCCTCCTACAGATACATTTATAATTTAAAAAAAAACAAAAAACACAAAACAACCCAGAAACAGTCCTGTGAAATGCTCCTCCTCCTCCTCCTCCCTCCTCGGTTTGTACACGGTGACATCATCCTGCTGCTTCCTGTAGGCGCCTAGCGTTTCGACAGCTCATTGGACAGCCAGTCCAGACCCTCGTAGAGACCCGTCCCCTGAGTGGCGCAGGTGGCCTGGACGTGCCACTGGAACCAGAAACAAACCCATCAGAACCAGAATCCATTCAGAATTAAAGCTGCAGTTTGTGTCTTTTATTATAATATGATTTTTACTTATTTGTTAAAATTGTGACAGTTTAAAATGAGGAAGGAATGTGAAAAGATTAATCTTCACTTCCTCCCTGAGCTACTATTACCGAAGAAAATCAGAGCCAGCAGTGCACAAAGGGTGATTGACAGCGTTAAGACCCGCCTCTTTGCTCCGTTTGGTTGTTTCTAGTTAGAACTGGGAGCACTGGGAGAAGGCTGAGGAACTCAATTTTTTTCACAGATTATCCGTCTCATAAACATACTGTTTCAACAAATATGTAAAAAAAAAAAAAGTAAAGTTACATACTGCAGCTTTAAGAAACACAGCATACTATAAATTTCTAACAGGAAATACAAATAAGGACAAGTCCCACTACTGAAGTGCTAACAGAACTTGCAAAAATATTACAGCAGAACACGATAAAAAGTGTTAGAAAAGAGTGACTCTTTTTAACACTTCAGTAGGAAGTGTTTCAAAAAGTCCTGATGCAAGAGGAAGGAAAGGCATGAAATGTTGGTTGCATCATTTCTGCCAAAGGGAAAGAAAACAGTTTCATTGAAAAACAGCCAAATTTCTAACACTTTGAATTAGGGAATAATAACTGTCAAAGCTTCAAATAATCTTTAGGAGACACGAACTGAAGAGGTTTGGGTCCTTTTCAGATTTTACCAGGTCTGTAATGCACATTACAGCCACCAGAAGGCAGCAACTAGAGCTGAAGAAATGGAATAAAGTGTTTAAATGTCACAATGACAACTTTTACTGGACGATAAACTGTCCCAGAAATTCTTGTAATAAATTATATTATTACTTTGAGACCATTTTTAAGTAATATATTAATAATGACGTAATAATTCAATCTCGCCCTCCAAATGAATAATAAACTGTCATTTTCAACAGGACTGGAAGATACTTCAACTATATCAAAAGTCCAGACCTAATTCCAGCTCTGGGTTTGTGGCAATAAGATAAAAAATGATTATTTATAAAATTTTCTTTGAAATAATGTGAGAAAAACATTTCAGACAGGGAAAAAAATCTAATTAATCTGAGCTGCTAAATGAGCTAAATACTGAAACTAGGAGTAAATTCAGTTATAATAGATCAATCTCGATTATACTGACAATTGTCAGATTCTGCAGATTTTTAATTTAAGCTTTTTCTATACAATATAAGAAATGCATTAAAAGATACAAATTATTCCAATCTAAATTTTATTGCCTAAAATGCAGCAGAGCATTCGTTTAGTGAACGATCGATCATTTGTAGCAAAGGATGCATCTGCATCTTAATGCCAATACAGTGTAGGGATTATTTCATGGATTACCTGATTAATAATTGAGTAGCAAAATGGGCTAATTTGAGTTTTTGTTTACAGAATATAAAGAAAAACTTAAGTAAAAATGTTTTGGTTTTTTTACAGTTTTGGCTGCTCTGAATGTGTTGTTGCTTCAGCAGATGGCCTTTTTTGAGTGATTAATCGTAAAATGGTTGATGATTATTTCAATAATCGATTATTCTCGATACCATCCTATGCTAAGCTTCCCACAGCTCCTGTTCAGCAGGTGGTGATTGTAAATCCATCCTTACGGTTCTGCTGCGCAGGCTGTGCAGGCCCAGTTTGTCGGTGAGTTCGCTGACCCCCATGGCGTTGGGAAGATCCTGTTTGTTTGCAAACACCAGGAGGACGGCGTCCTTCAGCTCGTCTTCCTGGATCTGAGGGAGACGGAGTCATGTGACCCGTGATGTCACCGATGATAGATCATGTCCGGACCTGCTGACCACTCACCATCTTGGAGAGTTCCTCCGCCGACTCGGCCACTCTCTCTCTGTCGTTGCTGTCCACCACGAAGATCAGACCCTGCAGGAGAAGAACCGGGTCAGAACGTCGGTAGCCGCAGTTTGAGCCTGCGCCTGTGGGGGGCGTACCTGCGTGTTCTGGAAGTAGTGCCTCCACAGAGGTCGGATCTTGTCCTGGCCGCCGACGTCCCACACCGTGAAGCAGATGTTCTTGTACTCCACCGTCTCCACGTTAAAACCTGAAACACGCAGCCGTTAGCGAGCGCCAGGTCAGGTCAACGTTTCCGTTGACTGTAGAACTAAATCAGATTAGTGGCAACATGCCAGTTTCCATGGAAAGTTTTTGCACTGGGATGAGGAGGTTTTTTCGGCTGTCCTGAAATTGGTGCATCTTGCAAAATTGCAACGGAAACACCTTTATTAGCACCACAGAAGTCATGTGATCAACAACCGGCTGATACTACTGGCAGAAACGACAAAGAGGACAACAGGAAGTGGTTGGAGGAGGATGTTTTTAATGAACAAACTTATTCACATGGTTTTGTTCATTTTTTTTTATTTAATTGAAACAATTGCACAATTGTGTTTTTTTGACATTAGTGGAATACTGACAAAGTTTTGCGCTCATTTGTAATAGAAACAGAGCTAGTCTCTCACTGAGCGCACGCAGTGAAATGGTCTTTAAAACACCAGGTTGAGAAAAAAAGTTTCCATTTATGCAGATGATGCTCTATTTATTCCTCCAGATATTAAATCCAGAAAAGAATCCACATTTTTCTAAAACATCACAGTAAGTTGGAAACATTTTGTTTGATTCGATAAACTTTCTACATCTGAGGCTTTTCTGCAAGGCCCTGGACGACTAGCCCCTCTGGTTTAGGGAGTTATGATGCGTAACCATGGCAACAAGGTATTGTTTTTACCATCGGGAGCAGCTGATTAGCGTCTGAAAAACTCAAGCAATACCTGATCGGCAACCCAGAACCCAGAGGAGTTGAAAATGAGGCTTCATGAACGCAGAGCAGTGAGAAGTCAGTCAGACGCAGATTTAAAGAGGAACGGCAAGAGTAAAAGCAAACGAGGTGGATCCACTCATATCAACGGAAAGTTTAGTGGAAGGTAAAAGTGAATATAAAGCAGGGCTGATTTGGAAATGAATGTTCCAGAGTATGAACAAATAGATTAACTGAAGTCAGGAATTGGTTGGTTACTGATACTCCTGATCCGATTCTGTCCTAATGGACAAAAATAAACCCTGAAGTTCACCAAGGTAGAACACAGTAACAACAAATTCTTCCAATAATCAATATTTCATCTCATCAACGCTCCTCCTTTGACCTTTGAGCATTTAGCTGCTGGCATGACGATCTGAGCTCACCGATAGTTGGGATAGTGGTGACGATCTCTCCGAGTTTCAGTTTGTACAGGATTGTTGTTTTTCCAGCTGCATCCAGACCCACTGAAACAAGCAAAGGCAGAACATTTCTGATTACTGACACTGATCATTTGGCTCATATTTACTGGAGTTTAAACGGTACATATGTTAAGTAATCACCCACACCCTTCTACAAAAACAACTATATTATTTTAGCCAACTTAAAATGGCCATTTATGTAAGAAGAATAAATTAGACCAAACACTGACTCCAGTTGGACACCACAGGTGATGCACAAACATATTGATGATCAGATCTACTTCATCTTGTGTAACTTTTGTTGACTGTTGACTGTAATATTAGTCAGGATCCGCTGATATTACGTCATAATATGAGTGGATCCTGACTATTGGAGATCAAATCAGAACTGGATCCAGTCTCAAACAAATGGACACAAGCTACCCAAAGTGGATCCAGTCCAACACAACTGGATCAACAGACTAAAGAGTGGATCAATGACAAAACTGGTTCAATAGCAACAATAGAAGAGAAAAACTGATACGAAGTCATAAAGATAAAGTAAATTACTATTTCTGAACGCAAAAAAACTACACAGAAACTAAGAGAACTGTCTCTAAAACTGACAGCAGCGTGATTCTGATTATGTCTGACTGGATCAGAAGATTAATGGAAATAGACTAACTGAATCGTGTTTTAACAGATGTACCACTCCTTCCGTTTAGCTCTGACCGTTAGCGTCTGCTAACTAACTTAGATTCGATTTGATCCGTTTTCTTTAAAAGTCGCAGTAAAACATAGATCAGCACGAACGTAAACCGGGTGGCAGCGTAAAGTGTGACCGTTGAAAAGCAGCAATTCGGCTGTAGAGTTCGCTTTCAGCCAGCCGCCGGTACTGGCCCGATCAGCTTGGAGCTAGTTAGCCTAGCCGCAGCGCTTACCCATCAGTATCCTCATCTGTTTCTTCCCGAACAGCCTGGAGAACAGAGACGAGATGGTCAAACCCATTTTTTAATAAACAACGTCTTCCAGAGAGGCAGCCTGGGTAGATGACAAGCCGAGGGTGGGAGCTCTTAGGCGCTTAGCCCGCTGAGGTTGCTGTCAGAACCGAATAACAAGCGTAGAAGAATCGGATCAGATAGAACTGTGGGCGCTGCTCCTCCTTGGTGCCACGTCCAGGCCAACGCGGAATAAATGACGTCACGACTTTGAAACAACTTTATTAACAACTCCAAGAACAATGATGCGTTTGGGTCCCCAGGAAAAAAGGAAGACATGAATATTATTTTCTCAGAAATTAGATATTTTAGCTATCAAACAAATATTAATATAATACATTAAATATATATAGAAATCTAATAAAATTCAACACACACACACACAATTTATATATAAAAAAAAATTATATATATATATATATACATAAATTATATAATTTATATATATATAAATTATAAATTTTGACTTAAAAAGTGTCATCTATGTGGTCTAACAGAACTATTTTATATTGATTTTGCGTGACTGAGTCAAAAAAGAAAAGTAAAAAAATATTTTTAAAAATAGTAGAATAATTTCACATTAATTTTGAATCAATAGGTCAAAAACATATTTTTAAAATGTAGAATTAGCTGAAAAATATAAAAAGGGTTCAAATGGTATGAAAATGTGAATATATTTTCTATTTAAGAAACTATATATACTACATACCTATCGTTATTACTTTTACTGCTGAATCTACACTTCTCAAAAGTGGAGTAAAGTTTTCTGCAGCTTTAATAACAAAAACAATAATAAAGAGTAAAACCAACAAACTACTAATTTAGAATATATTCCGTTTAATAATTGTTTTAACCATGAGTGGAATCCAAAAAATATTTCAAAAGAAAATAAGACTTACAGCAAATAATGTAGGAAATAGCGCCCTCTTTAGTTCCGGAAAGTAATTGCGCCACTTCCAAATAAGGTATGGGGCTGACGTTTGTCCCCGCCCCTTCCTGTTTGCTGCAGGGCGGTCCTTCTGGTTAGTTCCGCTGTGGCAGAACATGGCGGGTGTCAACAGCTGCTGCTGTGGGATAGCAGAGGGCTAGCAGGCTCTTTTTGGACCGGTTTGTTGTGTTTCTATTTGATGTCGACAGTTAAGTATATTTGGTTTAATTAGTTTGTGACTTTAACGCGCTAAAAGACGCTTCTTTTATCAGGAAGTCGATTATCAGGTAAGAACCGGATCCAACCGGCGGGATAGTGGATGGTGAAGTTTTCAGACTTTTTGATAGTGCGAGTGCAAAACAACAGTTTCTGCAGATAACAACAAGATGTGCTTAATTAAAACACATTTAAGACAAGTGAATCAAAAAGAGTTTTTTTTCAATACTTAGACATAAAATAGAGCTTTTTTTTTATCTGCCATTTTTGCCACTATCTGTCTCTGAATGCGGAATCTTGTGGATCCTGAAATTCTACTTTTATTTTATAACTTTAGAGCTGTACTTTAACCGGAATTCAAACAATTTCTATGTGTTACTGGACTAGACTGTGATACATGCGATTTATATTTACAGTCTGCGTTGTTGCACTAGGATGTCACTATTTAAGGATCCAAACTAACTGGACTAAATCCAAAACCGGATCCTGCTTGTATTAAATCCACAATATCAGAACCAGATTGCAGAAATCACCCAAAAATAATTAGGAGCACGACTGCATCCAGAAGTAGTTTTACATTATTGGAGTTGAATAATAAACTGTAATTCAGGAAGAAAAAAAAACATTCAGATAGAATAAAACAGTGCAACATATTACTGTAAAAATCTTTCAAAGTGTGGAAACAAGCATGAAAGTTTGCATGCTCACCCTTTCAGTTTGAATGTTTTTTTGTGTTTCCCTTTAGTCACTTTAATTTTAGAATGAAACATATACTCTCCATTACCACCATAGTGGTCATTTTCAAAAGTAGCTGCCAGATAAAGGAAACAAGATAAAGAAAATATGTAGAATTTCTATGGTTCAAAATATTTCTAAATATGCAGGATTTGACCACAAACACATTTATCTAATTATAGGAGAACAACAGTGTCCATCTTGAACAATTGTGCACCAAGAAAAATAAGATTTAAAAAATTAACAATAAGTCAGAATTTTTGTTGTTGTTTTTGATGGGTGAAATTAACAACACAAATATTGGCAATTGTAATCCAAAAATAAATTTTTGTTAGCAGCCATCTTGAATGTTTTCTTAAAAAAAGATAAGCCCTGTGAATATCTGTGTTCATGCAGTTTAATTCAAATTCAAACATTGGAAAAAGGAAATTAAATACTTGATGTAAAAACAGAAATTGTATCCATAAACAGCTTGATTCTGATTTTATTATATTAATTGAAAGCAGGACAGCCTGCAGATGTTTAATGTAGCATTTCTCTCTTTTAGTTTAGACATGAGGACAGCCGTGTTCACTATGAGACCTGCATGAGTCCGATCTCTGTATGGCGATGGAACCGGTCTGACCTGGACTGAGCCCGACATGGAGAAGTTTGGGATGAGTTTCGGCGGCGGCCCCAGCAGGAAGGAGCTGCTGGACACCATCGAGTCTCAAAAACAGCAGCTGGTCCAGTACCAGACCCGCTTTAAGGATGTAGTCCGTGCCTACAAGAGCCTCCTGAAGGAGAAGGAGGCTCTGGAAGCCAGCCTGAAGGTTCTGACCGTCACCCAGGACCTGGACCTTAAGCAGCAGGAGCCGGATGCAGGCAGGCGGCTGGACCTGCTGGACGACGGGTGCTCTCTGCACAGCGAGGACAGTGTGGACACAGCAGCGTCTGTGGACGTCTCCAGTGAGACCAACAGAGGGGAGCAGAGTGAGGAGGACCAGGGAGAACCGGGCCAGAGGTCCGACTCTACGGTACGTCTGAGTCACTTCCTTTCTGTTACAGCTAACATGATTGTTTCTGTCATCATTATATATTCCTGGATTGGACAGCGGCTAATTGCAGCTATGCTGGATGAGCAGGAATCTATCACAAAAATATTCATAGGGCCATAATTTATTATCCAATTTCTATAAAATATGAGAAAATTTATGATATTTTGATGAGCAAACTATGTATTCTCCTTTTATATAAATCTATAAACAGTTTGGTTTCTGTCTAGATGCCAGAAAGGACAAAACTAATGTCTCTTTAATATTAGACAATAATTTCATTTTAGATTATTTCCTCTGTTGGAGTCATTTAAAAACTAAGACTCCTGTACTATATGAAATATGTCATAATATTTGATGACTGTTGTTATATCAGTAACAACAGTCTGATGTAACAACTCATTGTGTAGAACAATGAATATTACATCGTTCTACACAATTTCTCCAGTTTTTGTCATTTGTTATTTTTATAGGAATTACAGAGACTGAAATGCGCCACAACCAAGAGGAAATATTGACTGAATGTTTTGGTGAAAAATTGCAAAATAAAACATAAAATTAGAATGAAATTATACAAGAATAATGTCTAAATAATACGAGTATAAGGTCATAATATATCAAAAACAAAGTCTTGGTATTATGAGAAACAAGTCACTCTAGACTAAAGCCTAATAATATAAAAATAAAATCGTATTTCAAGAATGAAGTCATGAATAAAATCTAAATAATATAAGAATAAAGTGGTAATATTTTATGAATAAAGTCATATTGTAATAGTCGTAATATTATGACGTTATTCTTATAATACTACAATTTTATTTTTGTATTATTTCGACTTTATTCTCACAATTTTATATTTTTCATTTTGACCCTAAATGTCCATCGTAAAAAAACAACTTCAAGTTGTTTTTTTCCTCTTTTCTCTTGCCCTGTTGACTTTACTCTGCACACAGACCTGTTGCCACGGTAACCGAATGACAGTAACTGTTTCTGACTCCGTGTGACGGCGAGCGTGTGGCTCAGGATAGTGACCTGATGTTCAGTCCAGTAATATGTGCCGATTGTTTTTCTGCAGCCTGAAGCTGACAGCGGCAGCGTGGAGGCGGAGCAACATCAAGCTCCGCCCCCCTACAATGTGGAGGCCGAGCGCCGCCTCGCCCAGCTGAAGAGCCAGCTGGGCACGCTCACCACCTCGCTGTCCACCGTCTCGCAGGAGAAATCCCGCATGGAGGCGAGCTTCCAGGCCGACAAGCGCCAGCTGAAACAGGAAGTGCAGGAGCTGCAGGAGCGTCTGGCCGCCGTGACGGCGGCGCAGGAGGCGGAGCTTCACGCCCTGCAGCAGCAGGTGGCGGAGGGCCGTGCTCGCATCATCACGCAGCAGCATGAGAGGGAGCAGGAGCAGGGGGACCACGTCCAGCAGCTAAGGGAGCTGCAGAGGCTCCTGCAGCAGGAGCGGGACCTACGGCAGGACGCCGAGCTGCGCCTGCACGACGCCAGCGCCGCCCTGCTGGCCTCGTCGCAGGCCGTGGACCGCGGGGCGGAGTCAGAGGCGCAGCTGAACCTGGCGAGAGAGGAGAGGGACGAGCTGCGGAGGAGGCTGCAAGCGGCGGAGGAGGAGCAGAGGAAACCGGACCCCAGAGTGGGGGAGCTGCAGCGGGAAGTGCAGGAGCTGAAGAACTCCTTCCAGCAGCAGATCCACAACGAGACCAAGAAGGTGAGATCAGAACGCACGCAGAGTCTGGAGTTTATTTAGATACGTTTGGAACAAAGGCTGGAGGAAATAATAAAACTAACAATACAGACACTTTCTGGAGTTTTAAACATCATTAATTCTTACAGCAAGAAATGTATCACAATATATGATAAACGAAGCGATAAATGCCCAACCATATCTGGATCGTATTTCTTGTGCTCTGTTACTGCTTAATTCAAAAAATGTTTCACTTCTTCCTGAAAATTTTGTACCACAAAATGACAAGGAGAAAGGCATTAGTTAGAACTCTTTTATTAAAATAAACAGAAACAATCTCATTCATGTTTGGTAGAGATTGATGCTTTGAGTATTTATACTTAACCTCTGCAGTTTTGTTGTTCCTTAAGAGACATTTAAACATTTTTGAATCTTTTTGCAGCAGAAAGTGGTAATATTATAAGAATAACAGTCATATTACAAGAACAAAGATGCAATACTGCCGTAATGACATGAAAATCTAAAATTTCACAGTACTTTCTTTCGTGCACAACGGCACTAAAAGAAATTCTGATTTAAAAAATAGGCAAGTCAAATAATTGAATAAAATTATAAGTATTTGTCAGTAATATAAAAATCTAGAAGAAATGCACTGATACAACTGGAGTGTTAAGAAAAAATAAATGAAATGAAAATAAAGTTGTAATAATTTTATGAGAACTCTAAAAGGAAAATAATAAAGAATTAGAAAAATTGTTGTTCCTTGCGAAACAGCCGTGAGAATGCAAATCCCACGCTGCAGAAAATATCAGGAAGAACTGAAAGAAAAAGCCGGAGAAAGCTAAAGTCCTACATAGTAAAAGAAAGCTGTAAGAGCTTTCTTCAGCTGAGCTGGGGTTGCTAGGTGACGGTGGAACTCCGTTGGGGTTGCTAGGTGACGGTGGAACTCCTTTGGGGTTGCTAGGTAACAAGGCAGTGCTTCCTGATTTGTGACGCTACATTCAGGAGGTTTTGAATCGGCTCATTTTCCAGGCACCAATAAACATGAACTTATTGCCAAAACCCAGCTGGGGCTTTTTAAGCATTTTGTTGTTTTCAGAAGCAGCTGAGACTCAAATAAAACTGCAAAAACTGGCAAAACGTAAATTCTGTATAATACGTCTCCTTTAAGCAGATTTTTGCCCCCTAAACTCCACCATCACCTCTTTGGTCTTGGTGACAAAGCCACAGATTTATCCACCAGTTTTCTGGATTCGTTTCATTGTTAGCATGCTAACCCTGCAGGCCTGTCTCCTGCTTTTTGCTTTTGTTTTGCAGGTTTGCGAGGCAGAGGAGCGTGCGCGAGAGCGCGCTCAGGCTGCAGAGCTGCGGGTTGCGGGTTTGGAGCAGCGGGTGTCTGAGCTGTCGGAGCTGCTGGGTTCCTGTGAGAAGGCGAAGCAGCGGGACCAGCAGGCAGCTCAGAGGCTGAGGGACCGGAACCAGCAGCTGGACATCGAGAACAAGACGCTGGCCATCGCCGCCTCCAGCAGGTCCAGCACCGACCTCAGTCTGGACGAGTCGCAGCTGGACGTGGCCGTCCTGAAGGACAAACTGCAGACAGTGAAGAAGCTGCTGCTGCTGGCAGCTCAAAGGAACCCGGACCAGAACATCCAGGATGTGACGGACGCCGAGGACAGAACCTCAGCTCTGCAGCAGCAGGAGCTGCAGCAGCTGCGAGACGAGTTTGAGCGATACAAGCTGCGCGCCCAGGTGGTTCTGAAGAACAAGACCGCTAAAGATGGCTGCCAGGCCAAGGAGCTGGAGGAGGTCCGGGATCAGCTGGCGGAGCTGCGGGAGAAGTACATCACCCTGCGGATCCAGAGCGACGAGGCAGAGGCGCAGCACCGCCAGCAGCTGGAGGAGCGGCAGCAGCAGGCGGCGGCGCTGCAGCTCTCCCACAGACAGGAGCTGGAACGAGCCGAGGCGCAGCACCGTGACGAGCTGCAGCGGCTGGAGGCGGAGCTGCACAAGCACCGGGAGAGAACGATGGCGCTGCTGGACGAGAAGGACCAGGAGCTAGAAAGGCTGCGCGCCGCCGTGCTCAGCTGCAGCCGCGACCCCAACGACCCCGCCGCCGACGGCCTGCAGGAAGCTGCCGTCTCCGACTGCGAAGGTTTTATTATTATTGTTACTATTATTGTTTAATTAACGATATACAGTATCTCATGGAGGTATAAGGAACAGTAAAACATAGGCAGGTAAAAAAGAAATAAACATGGATTGAATACTAACAGAAAAACACATAGCAGTACCTCCATTACAAATATGCACCAATCTTTATTCATAGCTGCGTTTCCATTGACCACATAATTACGTTGGAAATGAATTCACTTAAAATAACCTATTATATTTTTCTGGAAGTACATTTTGTGTTTTATTTCAAATGTATGCT
>CAEGAG010179989.1:0-38489 GCA_903067065.1 Brachyrhaphis terrabensis
GAAAAAGCTCCAGAGAGCCACTAGGGCGGCGCTAAAGAGCCACTTGTGGCTCCAGAGCCACTGGTTGCCGACCCCTGATCTAGGCAATGAGCAAACTGAGTCTTAAATTACCCAATCACCTCTTCTTCTATGACTCCTGATAATTCTCACAGATGTGCATCAGATTTTAAAAAGCAGTTTTATACTTAGAACTTTGAGCTACAAGACAACTGAAGGTTTCGCATCAAAACTGATGGGAAATTGGACCTTTTCATAATTTTATCCATTCTCAGGACTTTTCCATAGTTTAAGTTTCAGTTCTCAACATGTACTGTAATTTGGTTTTCCACAATGTCATAAACGCCTCATCCCATCTCCTCCTGGTTTATTCTGTGTTTGTGTGACTGAGCACAGCGAATCGGGACAATTTAACCACACAAATATAATCTTTGTGCCACTATTCCTGCCAACAGACACCCTAATATCCCCACAATACTACAACATAACCTCTTTAAACCACATGTAGTATTTGAGAACGCATCACAATCCTGATCTTTCATCCAAACCGGCAGCTGGAAAATGGAAGGTAAACTTAGAGCTCCAGAATGTGACCAATTTGAACGCAAATGCAACTGGACTTTTCAGTACTGCACCTAAGAAAAAAAAAAAACACGTACAAAGTAGCACTAGTGTAAACAGTCATATTAAAAAAAAAAAAAATGTCTCAGACACTAGACGTCTACATGTGGTCAAAAATCAGAAATGTTCAGGGGTGGGGTATTAACAGCCTGAATCCAAAATAACATGAATTCAGGGGAAAATAATCAGCTATGAGCAGCGCCTTGACCTACTTTAAATCTGTCATGGGTGATTTCAAAATAAACTGCAGGAATATGGGAGTCAGTCAATGTTATTCCTATGCTTGTTTGTCGTTTCACTAATTCTTCAAACGCTGGTTTCAGTTTTTTTTTAATCTGTCTGATTAAGAATTATTTTAAAAATGGAGCTCATCGCATTTTGATTGGCTGGTGCTCTCCATGAACCGGCCTTTTTACATCCAAACAAAATAAGTTCTTTCCTCTATTCCAGCTGCAAACTGGTGCTGCGTTAGAACTGGTTTTTCAGGGCTAGGGCTGGACTTTGTGACGCGGTGGACACAGAAAAAGGCCAGCACCAGTTAAGCACTGGAACTGGTTTGGTAGAAAAGGACCCTGTGAAAGCAACCACAGATCTATTTGGAAAAATGTTTTTGTTTTGTAATTAAGTGGAAGTGGTCTCATTTTCTTCACACTCAATGGATGGAGGTTTTTAGTTATTATGAATTACTTAAATATACATTTACAAAAGTAGAAACAGTTGGAGGTAATGAGGTCTGAATATGTTAGTACACCTACACAATTAGAATATTACATAAAAGTGGAATATTTCTTGGCAGAAAGTGAAACAATCCTTTTATTGAGATTCATTACACATAGATTAAAATATTTCAAGTTTTTAAGTTTTTGCAATTTTAATGATTATGGCTTAATGGTAAAGAAAATAAAAATATGTATATTCCTATGCATTCAATACTTGCAAATGTAATCTGAAAACAGAACTCTGGACCACTGCGCAACAGTCCAGTTCCTTTTCTCCTTAGCACAGGTAAGATGCGTCTGACGTTGTCTCTGGCTCAGAAAAGGGTTGAAATGGGAAATGTGACATTTCTATTATTTGTCTTTATATGTGTTGGCACTTGTGTAATGAATTTAATTTAACAGTCCATTCTGTTGCACATTTGTTGTATGCTTCCTCCTTCCACTTAATTTTCTGATAATATGCTTGGATACAGAACTTTTAAACAACCAGCTTCTTCAGCAATGACCCTACCCTCCTTGTGAAGGGTGTCAATGACTGTCTTCTGGACATCTGTGGAGTCAGCACTCATCCCCCGATTGTGTAGCCTACTGATCCAGACTGAGAGCCGGTTTAAAGACTCAGGAAACATTTGAAGGTGCTTTGAGTTCATTAGCTGAACGGGGTGTGCGGCACCATGAGTTTCAATTAATTATCTTTTTCAAGGTATTCATCCAAAATTCTGAGACACTGAATTTTGGATGTTCGTTATCTGCAAGCCAAAATCATCAGAATTCATGGAAACCAAGCCTTGGATTATATATCGCTGTGTGTGATGATTCTATATAATATAGGAGTTTCACTTTCTCTGATGACTGGTAAATATTTCACTTGTAAGCAATATTATTTTTTTTATTAGTATTCTGGTAGAACTGTTTAATTATTTCAAATTACCCTGAAAACCAGCAGCGGAGCGTTTACCTTCAGATTATATCGCCCATCTCTCATACTGTGCAGAGCTGCACTAGGACTACAAATTGGAATTGATTAAATCTGCAATAATAATTGTTTTCTGTTTGTGCACGTGATAAACAAAATAAAGACCAACCTCCTAAAAGTAGGAAAGTAAACATTGCCACGCTGGCCAACTGCATGCATAAAGATAGAAAGTCATGTTAAAAGCTGCTAGTCTACAATGTGGGATCCTGGTTTGATTTTGCTATGAAAAATAACGTTAGCAGAGATTAGTCTGCACGGGAGCAGGAGGCGATAGTTTACCTCAGGTTAGCCCCAAGCTAAAGCTAACTCTAACGTACATCAACATTGTTGGCATACCACTTTTATAATTTTCCTTCGTCTGGGTTTTCGCCCCTTCCTCGTCGTCTTCAGACTCTGACCAGTCGAAAGCCTGCTGCTGGCTGTCGAGGGCCTCGGCCATTTTTTCGGTCGCTGCACGGTCCTCCGGTGAGACGCATGTCGTTTTGTCTGCTGCTCCAGCAACGGACTCGACACCAGCCTCCCCAGAATGGCTGGCAACAGAGCCGCCGCCGTTGCTGCCACCATCCTCGGCTCCTAGCTCACCGTTGGGACAGACCCCGCTTTTGTCGCCCGCCGCCTCATCCGTCTGGTTCGGGCTGCATCCTGACTTCGCCGCCGCGGCCTCTTCCCCAGATGTGTCCACCTCCTCTGCGGGGCTTTTCTGTCGATTCGGAGACTTCGGGTCTGCGGCGGCCATGTTTCACCCATGCACCCCCTTGTCCGAAGCCCACAAGGATCATGAAGCCAGGATTACATTTCCGGTCGGCACCTTCAAAATAAAACCCCTGTTACTGATAAACAGACGTGACTTCATTATCTTAGAAAACACATTTAAAGCTTTAAATTATACATTTCCAGTTTACTGCTGTTGTGACTTTGTTGTTGCACACACTACACGTAAAACTTTATTATAATTCACCATAACTTTTCAACTCGACATGTAGTCAAGCAGCAGGGTCTGTCAAACAGCATAACTTTATCCTGTGTGCTTCTGATGATTACCAGTTTTGTATTAATTAGTTTTAAATTAAATTATGTAATCAGTTTTGATTTTAACCCTGTTTCTATAACTTACTTACACTTTTTAATTATCGCAAACAATTCAAGGACTTGGATTTATTACATTTCTATCATTTCAATTTTTTAATGACCACAAACTTAGATTCATTAAAATAAAATGTCGACCTCGGTAATATTGACGACATAAATGACTTTTTATATGCTGTAACAAATCCACAAGTGAACAATGCGTTGTTTTTCTGCAGCTCATAGTTGTATTTTATTAAGTTTAGTTACATTTCATCTGACGGCATCTATCTACAAAATATAACTTGTGCAAAACTACATAGATGATGGCCATTTAATGCTCCTCTGTAACTATTTACAAACACGTCCATGATACTGCATGCAAGATTATCAATAGCTGCAAGACATTAATGAATGTTTAAAAGTTCATCATAAACACGAGCTGAAGTCTGAATCATACTGTGATGCTTACCTGTTTTTTTCATATATATATATATATATATATAAATATATATATATATATTCAAAAAGGCTTTAAAATATAGCAATTTTGTCTCAAAATGCACCTTCAGAACATAGCTTAATGTTGTCAGGACAAAACCTGAAAAAGTATAATGAAAACTATTGAAACAAAACAAGCATGTGGTGACTAGGCATGGGCCAGTTAGTAGTATCATCAAAAAACCACAACCTACCACCGAAAGTATCACATTTAAGTTTTTTCCCAGCTGTAATGGTAGGTTGGCCCTTCTTTAACTTCGTGTTGCACACTGCCTATCTTCTGATTTCTATACTTTTTTCTGACACAAGGAAAAACCAATGTACCTTTTAAGAAATATTACCAGTTTTCCTGTGGAAACTATAGAATCACAAAAATTTTGCAAACTTTTGTAAAAAAAAAGAAAAAAAAGAAAACATTTTAAGACAAATACTGATATGAACAATTATTATAAATAAATCATAGTTTACCTAAACTAGTTGGTAGAGGCCCTGATTCTGCTCCGAAGTGAACCGGGGTGTTGAAAAGTTAGTTTGAAAACTCTTTTACACAGTGCCAGAAAAAGTACTGATTGGAGGCAAAAGGGAGCTTCCCCTCCTCGACCTATTGCTGTAAGCTTAAAGAAAGACAACAGTGGCTCAGGGGTGGAAGTCCGTCCCGTACCCAGTGGGTTCACGCCCCGTCTGTCTCAGTCGTCAAGTCCTTCCGCAAGACATTTCACCTGGCTTGGCTGCTGACGGTGGTGCCATCATTGTGTGAAAAACGGATTCTAGTGTAAAGCGCTTTGGAGTCCTCAGACTTTATAAAGTGCTATACAAACGTAGGCCTGTCACCACCTAAAGAAAAGTCCTTAGCATCTTCCTCGTTTATAACAAAGAAACTTGCCTGGTGGAAAATATTTTTGGTTACAAAAAAACATGGATTGTCATGGTGTGGAAACTAAAAAAGTGCTATTTTTTGTTCTCATTACTGGAAACTTCAGCTGACAGCTTGTTTCACTAAAAGCAATTGAACTAGGTTTCGTAAGGTTTCACTAGGTTAAATTTTCACGTTAATACTGCGAAACTTGATATTTTCACTGAAGCTTATCATGAAACGAGTGTCTCATTCCAGCCCATGCCTAGTGGCGACCGAATGCCCTGAATAGAAGTGCCACCATTCTGGTTCAATGAGATTTTCTTGTTTTCCCTAACTTTGTTTCCTTTCAGTGAGGGAGCAGAAAATCCAAAAAAGCACAAGCATACATTAGAAGGTACTTACAACAGCTGCAAAACTACAATTTAAGGAAACTAGTGCAGATCACAAGTACTTTATGATGATGTAGTTAGTCAGGAAAACCGAGTCAGGATTGAATCTGTAAAGAGCATCATTGAACTTTGCAGAGAAACATGCGAACTGAGCATCAGAGACTATAGTAAGCCTGTTTTTTTTCTCTATGAAAAGTTTGTAAAGTGAATCCATCACTTTGTTATTTAAATATTTTCTTACCACAGATTTATGCACACATTTTTGTGGTACCCAGGATAATGTAAAGGCCACCCTATTAACTTGAGTCTACTTCAACAAACTGCTTCAGTCCTTCCTGTAAAACAGACCTAAGTACACAATGGCTTGTGGATATGGAGTGAGATGAGAAACAGGATATATAACTAGTAATTTTTACAGAAATACTGCAAGTAAAAAGAGCATCACATTTTCAAACATCAACAGTTTTGTTTTTTTTAAAAATACATTCTCAGCGCCGTCTCCTGCGCCTGTGGTCGAGAGCTCTCCCTCGTCGCGGCCGGTGCAGGTTTCCGCTCGTGTCTGCGGCGGGGTCAGGGGGAAAAGTGCCGTGTATTTCTGGGGATGATGGTGCTGATGCTACCGCTGGCTGATTATTAGAGTGCTGGGTTACCTGCGGCTGCTGTTGTAGGTGCATTTGATGCTGCTGCGTCTGCTGCAGATGCTGTTGCTCTATGTGCTGTAGCTGCTGTGGCTGTAAGTGCTGTTGCTGCTGCTGAGGCGCTTGTGAGGGGTGCGCTTGTTGTCCTCGATGCTGCTGGGGCTGCGGTTGCTGCTGGGCTTCCAGCACTCCGAGAAGCCTTTGCAAGAGGACATTGTTTTGCTGCAGACTGACTGCTAGTGCCTCTTGTGAAGCGACGAGGGTTCGCATATCCTGTCTGAAGCTTTCCCCGAACTCCCGCAGGCTCTTCTCCACCCGATTCCCCAGCTGAATCGCAGCCTCCCCTAAGCCTCGGAGCTCATCTTCGAGCCACGAGCTGCGGGGCGGGACTTCAAGAGGACCCTGCTGCGTCCCAAGTGACGGCTGGGGGCTGCTGGGCTGGGGGCTGCCGTTCAAGAAAGGAGCGCTGTAGAGAGGAGAAGGAGGCAGCCATCGTTCTGACGTAGGAGGGGGTCCGATTCCCAGACCCAGACCCAATCCCAGTTTGTCATCTATGCTGTTTTCCACCGCCTCACACTCAGGCTCCCCCATGTCTCTCTCACGCTCAGAAATGTCCTCCTCTTTCTCCAAAGCATCCCGGTCTGATCCGTCCACTCCTACACCTGCGTGATGGGACCAGAAGTTACTGCAAATCAAGCTGCACAAAAAAAAAAAAAAGAAGGAAAAATATCTGTTGTTACCTGGGTCAGAGTCTGGGAAGCAGGGGAAAATAGGCTTTGGTCTGCTGCTTTGCTTCTGCCTCTGCTGCTGGAGCCTCGGACTCAGCTGAGAGGAGCGCCCCAGCATCGACGCCCCCCTGCTGGACGGCAGGTAGCAGCTGCGGTGGCGGGCGTCCGCCAGCCTGCCTCCGTTGCGCCGCTTCAGGTCATCCCAGCGCTTCTTGACTTCTCGAAGCGTGCGCGGCACTCGGGACACGGCGTTCACCCTCTCCAGGATCCCCGCCCATATGCGCTCTCTCTCTCTCCGCCGGAGTCTCCCGGCTGGACCAAAGAGTTCGCCCTCGCACCGGGTGACTTCTGACACCAGCACCTCCAGCTCCGCCCCGCTGAAACGACTCTTCCTTTTACCCGCTCCGCCAGCGGCCAGCGCCGCCGACATGGCTCTGTCTTTGGAGAAAAGTCATATTTTTACTTACAATGAAATAAAAAAACTTTTTTTTTTTAATTGTCAGACATCAAATCAGAAAAACAAAAAATTGCCCAGAAAAGTTTACTCTGATTTTTGTCAAACAAACAAAACAAAAATGTTCAATTGGATTTTAATAATCATGGATAATAAGATGGCACATTTTACTTAAGTGATCAATTTGCATACACAAACATCTAAAGTGACATTCATTATTATATATTTTTGTTTCAAAATTTTAAATCTCAATTTATACCTCTAACCAACATAAACGATATGATTTTGAACATTGGTCCACTAGGAAAAATATTTTTTACTTTATTAGCAGTGCTTAGGTTAAGTAGTTCATCTTTGTCTGTTTCTTTCACTTACCTAGTCATTAGTCAGTAAATTTTAATATGTATTTAATTTGTATTGTTGTGAAATAAATAAATAAATAAACAGAATTCTTCTTCATAAAAAAAATGTTAAAGGAAAATATAGGAGTCAGTCTTTCGGTTGTTTTAAGTTACCATTTGGGGACGATTAGTGATAAAACCTCAATACAATTTGCTGTTGCTGCCAGATATTAGTACAGCTTAAATGATTTGCAGGTCAGCGTAGGTGCACTATTTTGTAACATTTATGAATCAAAGAACTATTTACCACGTATTTTCACTACATAGGATGTACCTAGAGTCACAAAACCACAACTTCTTGAAACATATAGTAACACACAGACATATGCCTGTCATGGAATAGAGAATTAATAAAAAATAACAAAAAATACTAAAAGGCCAGCTCTTATTTATATAAAATTTTTCCATGCACTGCACTATGCTTCCAACATGCTGAGTTATGTAAAAAAAAAAAAAGTAAATAAATAAAAAACCTTCTGCATTTAGTACACTTAAAGAACATTATAAGAACGTAGGAGCAAAAAGATTTGTAGGAATGTACTTTTGTTTAATATTTACATAAATGACTCGTTTCAACATTTTTAGATGGATAAAATAAAATAATGTCGAAAGATGTTTCTTTCCCCTCATCGATTAAAGCAGAGCTTTTTGCAATAAACAAACTGTCTTTTTGATTTTAAAGATAAGCTTAACTGCATTTCAGAACAGAGTAAAACGAATGTTTTAAGAAGATTAACTAACTAGTAGCAACAAATCTTATAATGGCTTACATGCCTGACAATAATTTTAGTTACAAACAGTTTTCAAATCCATGGGACGTTTAATTTTACAACTGCAAACTTAAATATCGTTATTGGGATTTTATTATTTTATTTTATTAAGAGATGCATAATTGTAAAGAGAAATTAAATTCTGCCTTATTTTCAAAATTTTTGGTGTGCTTGAATTTATCTCCTCATAATCATCCTATACTACGAACTGTCTTCTAGAAACACCCAATTCATAAAAAGTCCATCTTAAAGTAATTTAATCTCAGCATAAAGTGTTTTTTTAGAACATCGGTGACTTAATCAGAAAAACATCCAGACTTTTCAGAGTTGATTTGTTTTTGCCACAAGCGACGTGGTGATTGCAGCAAGTACAAAACAAGATCCTCTGGTTAAACTGCAAATCTCTAATTTTGCTCAACTTCATGAAAACACATCCCCACAGTGAACCATGATGTTGGCAGCATCATGTTGTGGGAAAAGCTTTTCTTCAGTAGGAATAGGGAAGCTGTTCAGAGTTGATAGCTGACTTACATAGAAACAAACAAACAAACAGCCCTCACTTTTACAAACTTACTCTGTTCAATGGTCAAAAGGTCATCTGATGACATGCCGGGTGCCATAATGTTGGGATGCACCACTACCACGTTGAAGGGAAGTCCTCCAGGTAAGGCGCTGGTCTGGTCACAGCTGTTCTCCGAGTCTTCATCCTCCCTGGGGAAGCCGTTCTCTGAGGCTGCCCCTCCAAAGGCTCCCTCCGGGGACTCCACTTTGATGTGCATGGGAGGTGATTGCTCGTACAGCAGCCCCCCCTCCTCGTAGTACTCAGTCATGGATCAGACCTGGTTTAGAGCAGAACTGACTGGCGGGCCAATTCTGGTACTGGCAGCCCCCTCCCCATTAACTGCAATTCAAAGTTTCATATGAAGCTTGCACTTTAACATGGTTACAGTTGCACAGACACTCTGAAGTGACCTTATTTTATTTTTCCTTTTTGGAAATATAAAATTTTACTATTTTTAAATACTGTTTTAAACAGTATCCCTTAAAAATAAAGTCTAAGTCATACTTGAAGAATGGCAATTAAAACAATCATCATGTTCTCTGATTGTACATTTATAGACACTTTACTGTCTATTTGTGGCACCTTCAGTCCATGTCAGCCATTCTCAGCTGCACTGTTGTGTTATTACTCCCACATTGCGAGTGAATAAGGTGCAGGTTGAGGGCTACATGAACCCCTCCATCTCTCTGACACACAGCAGCATCCTCCAGGTGGAGACTCTCCTCTAGATCTGAAACACAAAACAAAACATTGCTCACAGTTGGGCTGCAGAGTCATGATACCGCTGCTTGCCAATTCAAAACGCCACTTCTCCTGCTCCGTGTCGCATCGCTGCGCATTTTTTTCTGCACAACATCCGCAATGGTTGCGCATTCCGCATACATTAAGAGCTGGTGTTGAAATGGAGCTAGCAGTTAGCCTGAGCTGCGGGCCAAAGCAGCAGCTTCCTGTGCGCTGTCAGCGTCCGGCTGGGCTGAAGCGGTTAGTGGGGAGATAATACGGAGAGTCCTACCTGAAGACGAGTCCACATGGGAGGTGAAACCAAACAACAACAATGAAAAAGCTCCTGTTAGGAGCCGATACACAGACCCGGAGACAGTCGCTTAATGTTTACGTCATTGGTGGGCGGCGTTCAGGAACAGTCGGCTGGAGGCTTCAAGTTTTTTTTTTATCCGACATGCCTAAGCTTGACTAAAATGATGCCTTTTCGGAACAGTTGCAGTGCTTTGGGAGAAAATACCAACACCTCTTCTGCATCTTCACTTTTCATTATGTCAGGACCACAAACTGCAATGTATTCTCTGTGCTTTTACTTGACAGAGCATCACAAAATAGATCATCTTAACTGGAAGAAATGTTTTTTTTTTCCTATACAAAAATCTGCAAGGTGTGGCATGCCTTTATATTTATTTATTTAAGTCCAGTACATCCGGTTATCTTCTAAAGTCACATAATTAGTTCTTCTTCGTGTAATTTAAATTCAATGAATACAGCTGTTCTCTGAAGATCTCAGATATTTGTTAAAGAACAATAGTTTTTAAGCAGAGTTAGATTCCAAAACAGCTTTAGGACTTTGAAGCTGGTCTAGTTTGATGGGAAGATGGATGGAGCTAAATACAAGGCAGTGTTGGGAGAAATAGGAAGATAACACTTAGCGTGTAGCCAGACTTACTATAAAGTAATAAAGCTCCACACACAGTCATGTTTTAGAATGGCCAGACCTAATTCCAATTGAAAATGCAGGCAAAAGATGTGCACAGCTTGCAGACATTTGCTAAAAGATGTCATCATTTCAGCAAAATATGGGGACTGAATACAAAATCTCACCACACTTTTCAGACATGCAACACAAATATGCACCACTTTGAGTAAGGCTTACACATACAATACAACTAAAATAGAGACTTAAGACTGCAAAATGGGGAAAAAAAAATTAAGAGATATAAAGACTTAATATTATACATAGTGTCATATTTATATGTAAATTTATATTTATACAAAAAATTCAGAATTAAAGAGCAAAATAACTCTTGGAATCACTGACTAGACCAAGTAGTGTAGTCTGAAACCTAGAAATATTATGTTTAAACATAAATAAATAATTAACAGGGTTTTTTTGTTCTGCTCTTTACCAGCCCGAAAATGCAGATTTCCAATGTAAAGAAAGATTTTGTGACTTTTCTAAAATGCATATGCATGTTAAAATTAACTTTAATTTATGTTAAATGGTGAAAAGCCAATTAAGGTGCCTACAAATATGTCAGAATTCCCTAAAAAACTATTCGTATTTGGATGAAGCAGCACAATTTTCACACGTCTCGTTAGTTGATTTCTTAGAAAAAAGAAAGTAAATTCTTGTTCTGACCAGCTGTGCTAAACATACAAAGATAAGGAATTTGTCCAAAGGCAATCTCTCAAAGTACACAAGATAATAGGCTTAAACACTTTGGGTACTTCTAAATTTTTCAAATGACCAACAAACACAAAAATGTTGTATTTAATAAACAAAAACAACCATTTAAATTACTTAGAGAATAACACTAGATACTTTAACTTATTTGTGTATTTTGCAGCAAGGACATAAGTTGTGAACTTAACAAATATATAGAATAAATAATATAAGAAATTACTCAGACGAGCTTGAACATCAGTTATTTAAGACTTTAAAGAAATACAGAGTGTATATATTTTCTCCCCAAGATTGGATCCCCAAATGCTCAGGTTATATTTTGCAATATAAAAAGTTGATAGATTTTGTTGTAAAAATAAAAGAAACAAGATGAACAATTTCCAAACTTTAACTGCATTATTCAGCTGCAAAATTAAGAAAACTGGTGAAGGTAGGAATATGTTTATTTAAAAAGTTGCAAGGTTGGGTTGACATTGAACTAATACTTTGTTTAAGCACCTCTTAGTTCAGTTTCAGCATTCAGTGTTATTGGAACACGCCTGCCACTAATTTTAGTCAATCTATTTTAATTCATTTAACATCTGGTGATTTACACTCTTTAACTAAAGACAGTTTTGGAGAGGTTTCAAAGGCTCAATATGATGTAATTAAACAGCTGTATCAGATGGAAGAATAATATGTGTCAAACTGGATGAAATCATAAACATTTCCAAACAGTAGTTAGTTTTGACCCAAAACATTTACTGTCAACTAGAAACCAAGTATGAAAAGGGATTTTATTGTCCACACTGTCCAGTAACAAAAGAATTGCTTTAACTGAGAAAAGTTGAAAGGTTTTGGAATGGCATAAGGAGAATTCATATGTAAATTTGGCAGAATGTTTTGGGGGTCGGATGAAGAGACGATGTGATGACTGACAATCTGATAGATTAGAAAAAAAAATTATACAAACCAGAGCGGTGGAAATATTGCCAAAAAAATATGTGGCATTTCATGGTGATAGTCAAAGAAGACTGAAAGCTGAAATAAAATCAAAAAGTACTTCAATAAACATTTCTGAAGGGTATACATGTTTATTAAAAAGCAAGTTGTTGCAGATTTATTTATTTATATTTTGTCTTTAGTAGACTTGTTTGATTTTTCATTTGAGCAGTGCAGTATGTCACCTCATGATGTAAAAACCTTTTGAAGTGATTAATCATGGACTCATTTTTGATTAAATCTGGAAATTATGACTGGAATATATACACATCTAGGAGCCACCGTAAGTCTTAACATATTTGATTTTAAGTGCACAGACATATTAAAGACTGTTAGACAAGTCAGCTTAAAAACAGGTGATATGTGGGATTTTGTGTTTGTTTTTTTTTTATCTTCGACCAGGAGGCTTTTTCCCAGGTGAGATAATATTTAATCACTAAGCAAGTTAGATGGAAAAACCTTGAGAGCAGGGACTGATAAAGAGCAGTGACGTTAGAGAGTTCCCCTCTATATAAACCCACTGCATCTGCTCCAGAGGTGTGTGGATTCATTAGGTGCAACCATGAAGTACTTCATTCTTTTGGCCCTTGTTGCTGCAGCTTGTAAGTTTCTCCCAAGGATTCATTTATTCTTGTATTATATTAAGCAAGGTTTTAAAAGTCTTACACTTTGGTTTACAGATGCTGCTCCCCTTGAGGACGACAAGATCGTTGGCGGCTACGAGTGCAGGAAGAACTCTGTGCGCTACATCGTGTCTCTGAACGTTGGCTACCACTTCTGTGGAGGCTCCCTGATCTCCAGCTCCTGGGTGGTGTCCGCCGCTCACTGCTACCAGTCGTAAGTCAATCATCTGTGGATTCAGCTTAAAAGACACTCTTACAACATTTCGCAAAGTTTCAGGACACGTGTGCAACCTTCCTTCTCTCTGCAGTCGCATCAATGTGCGTCTTGGAGAGCACAACATCGCTGTCAACGAGGGAACAGAACAGTTCATCGACTCCTCAAAGGTCATCCGTCACCCCAGCTACAACAGCTACAACCTGGACAATGACATCATGCTGATCAAGCTGAACTCCCCTGCTGTCCTGAACAGCTACGTGAGTTCCGTGTCCCTGCCCTCCAGCTGCGCCTCCGCCGGCACCACCTGTCTGATCTCTGGATGGGGAAACACCCTCAGCTCTGGAAGTCAGTGCCTCAACATTAATATACAATGCATTGTAGTTTCATATGGATATTCATATTTATTTATGATGCTTTAGGCTACTACCCTGATACTCTGAGGTGCCTGGATGCCCCCATCCTGAGCGACAGCAGCTGCAGGAACTCCTACCCTGGAGAGATCACCTCCAACATGTTCTGCGCTGGATTCCTGGCTGGTGGCAAGGACTCCTGCCAGGTAGAACATGAACAGAAAACAGCATTTGGTAAAACAGGTACATCTTCAGAAGACTTTAACTCATACCTTCTCTGTGTTTCAGGGTGACTCTGGTGGACCCGTGGTGTGCAATGGTCAGCTTCAGGGCATTGTGTCCTGGGGTTATGGATGCGCCCAGAAGGACAGGCCTGGCGTCTACACCAAGGTCTGCAACTACAACACCTGGATCCGCAACACCATGTCCTCCAACTAGATGGAAAATAAAGTCATTGAGCTCTGTCATGAAGCTGAAGAATCTGACATTATGACAAATAAATGGTGAAAATAATGTTCTTGCTTGTTTTATTTCCCTGGATAAACATTTTTCTTTTCTAAATCAGCACAAAATAAAATAGACAATAGAAAGCTATTATTAACAAAAACAGATTGCACACTCATGCCAACATTACCATCACATCTGGCCAAAGATAATAAAATGCACTCTTCACTTTAAATTGAATCTGAGTAACACACTACAACTCCAACATAATCTGTGCCAAATTCCTAGAGGGAGGTAAGGTCCACTACTCTCCTCTGTGTATCATTGTCTCCGGTGGCCCCAGGGCACACAAACTACAGGGCAGAGTGACCTGGTGTTCCGATGTTCATGGCAAAGTGTGCAACTACAACATCTGGACTTGCAACATCATGTTCTCAAACTGAGTTTAAAAAAATGGTCCGCGATGGATCTGAAGAAATCTTCAATATGAGAAACAATAAACGGCTTCAATTCACATCTCTGCCTTTGCTTGCTTCACAACATCCACCATTGAGAAAGCTTACCAGTTATGAGAACTTCTCTAAATTAGTAAAATAGAAAATAAATATACTTTCTAAAAATATAAAATATTCATCTATAATTGATGAAAACTGACTACTGATTCTTTCCATTGGTAGATGACAAAGATCATCATGCCATTTATTAAAGGCATGGCTACTGACCCTCAATGTGCTTTAAGCTACAAGAAGGAAAGCTCTGCCTGTTGTCTGTAATTTTGCATCGAATGTCAGCTTAGATTAGTCAGATATTTTGGTGTTTTTGGATGGTGTTCTGACAGGCTGATAAGAAATGTCAGTGACTATAGAGTGCGTTCAACCATTTTGTTAGCTGGTGGGGTATGGTACTGAGGAATCTCCTCCCTGATATGAAGCACAGTGCTTTTCTGTGGCGAGCAGTGGATGTCCACAACAAACAGCACATTAATTTAACACCAAGTGTCTCCTAACCAGCCCAGGGGTATATGATCAAATTTGTGAATTGTATCCACAGAACTGGTTTGTTATGTCTTGAAGACATAACAAACCAGAAGGTCTGGGAATTTGATCTGGGGTTGGGTGGGACTGCCAGACGGACTGGGTAAATCCTAATGAGTTGTGAGGATGAAGTGGGAACATCTGGAATGGACATGGATCTGAAAGGGGATTCCATTGCAGATACAGTTTTCAGAGGCTGAAGGTCCTGGGTTAAGATTATATACCTTCTTGCTCACCTGGATTAAAAAGAAAAATACGATCACAAGAATGTAAAACACATCATAAATTCCTCTTGAAATTACTAGTTTTACATCACCGCAGTACACAGTGTGGCTAAACGTTACACAAGCACACAGATTTCAAACAACTCAGAGAGATATTCAGGAGAAAATACTCTTCTTACTTTAAAATAGCAGTTTAAGGGAGTATTAGCATGTAGAGTTGATATCAAGTATTTACAGTCGCTGTACATATAGAAACACATCATTTTTTTCTCATTGTCTTGCAAATAGATTATATCTACACCATGTCCTCCAACTAAGTGGACACGTTTGGAAACGTGAGGCATGAAACCATCTGTTAAACAGATACAGGTTGTGCAAACATCAGCAACCCATGAAAATGTGACCAATAGATAATAAAAATTACATGCCGAGTTTTTCTGTTGGTTTTTACTTTGCTCATTCTTCTATGATTAATTGTGCTGACAATTCAACCCTGACTAGATTGACCAAATTTAAAAGCGATATAGTGTACAGGATAAGCAACTTTAGAAGACACCGCATTACAGAAAATGTGCATATATTGTAAACACAGAAAGTCAAATCTAGTTATGTACACAGATTTAAAACTGATTTTCTACATAGATTTTAAATTGCTACAGTTGTGATACAAAGTTTCAAAACATAAAATAAAATATAAACTGGCAACTACATTAACTAAGGGAAGAATGAAAGGAGATATCTACCAGGATCTTAATAACAATCGGAACATGAAAACATTTCCAAACAAGACCCAATGAAAGAAAACCAAAGAAAGTTGTAACTGGTTTGAAAGAAAAAGTAAATCCGCTAAGCTCACTCAATCACCTTACTGGTGAAAATAAATTTAGCGAGCATAGAAAAAAGACCCGGTGGAGTTTCAGAGATTGTGAGAACGAATGTGTCAAAGTCACTGCAAAGAAAACATGACTAGCTTCCCCATACAAAAGATGTCTTGATGTTAGTAGTTATTAACTAACATTTTTAAAATGTTTTCCAGAAAACATTTTAAAAATGTTAGTTTCAATACTTCAAATTTCTAATACCCTTAAATTCATAGATTTCGTAGGTTGTTACTGACGACTGGTGTGAATTTATGTCAACGCCTCAGTGCATTTAATACTTATTTTACCAGCTGTATATGCAAGTTATAATAAAAGCAAACTCAATCAGTAATTTGTGTTGAATGAACAAAGATCTGCACACTCCAGGACTTATGATTTGTATCCGTTTGTCTGATGAAGAGCCTAATATTAAATCCTGCAACGTTCAAACATCTTTGTTTTTTTTCAAGCATTTTACATGTCTCTTACAGAGGTTCCAATAACTGTATGTGTCAGTCAAGATTCCTCTCATCTTCCAAGAAAATAAAAGGATGAATCAACCACATCCTCACAAAGTTTCATAAGCTTAAAAAACGACAGTTTTATGTGGAAAAAGAAACTTTATTTTTAAGACAAACTATAGCATAAATTTATATACAACAAAACAAGATGTTTCTTTAAAAAAACTGTATTTCATGGTTCCAAAATACTCAAGGCAACAAGACAAGGAGCAAAACATGAATGTTCTGCGAGAGTTCAGATACAACAGGAGGAGCATGTTTGTCGGCCGACAAACATGGATGGCCATCCATCATAATGAACACGTACAAAGCCGATGATCAGTCTTAAAATCTTAGAAAATACTGATGGGTGTCTGCGACCAAATCACTTTTCATTTCTGATTGTTCCCATAGAAATAAACCAAGTTCAGAAAACACCAGGTGGATGTTCAGTTCACAGTGACATTTCACGATCAATTGCACCCTCTGCAATTGACTGTCAGGAAAAACATTCAGCCATCAATTCAAAGTAGTATGCTTACAAAACCAGCTCATGTTATTTTAGAACAGGCACATAAAATAAAACTTTCTCAAGCCATTATTAAATTCCTGATGATCAAGAGGAAGATTCTTGGGGGGCTTTTTCAATTTAGAGCCAAACACATTCTTCAGACACAAATCCAATCCCACTATTGAATCTCTGAGTCTGGTGAGTAACTCATCTACCCAGTACACTAATAATCCAACATGCTTTTTTGACACACAGCTACAGTTTTAGGCATACTTGAGCAATTTAAAAGTTTTATATCTCCACATCTAAAGGTTTTCAGGTAGTTCGTTCAAACTGACAGAAAACTAAGTTGACAAACTAAGGTAAGGCGCATATACAGAATAAACTTTAACAATTAGGCATGGGCTTGTCTCCATGAATACGAGAATCTATATGACAACCTTGTGTAAAAATATCTATGTATTAAGAAAACAAACAAAATAGCGTAAGAGAATATTCCCAAAAAACCAAATAGGTACTTATCCGTACGAGAAAAAAAAGAGACAATTTTAAATGGCTAATAGGCCTTTCAAGAGCAACATTGTGCCCCATTTCTTTTTGTGATATAAAATTTTATACGTTATGAAGATGTAGCTTTTTTTAAACCTCAGTATACCTTGATGGCATTAACCGGCCCATGACTGATAGCACAAGCAACTTTATATTTTCATATTTTTTCCAGATCTCATGTTAAAGGGGAAGAATCATACATAATCAACTTTCTAAATTTAAGCTGGTGTCTATAGATTATCCTATGATTCCTTCAATGTAAACTCTTAACCCCAACCTTTCAGTGGCACTGGTCTAACCTCACTCTACAGTGACGTGTAGGACACTGACACGTGTTTAAAATGTATTATTTTAAACCAGGCCTCTTGCGTGGTCCATATAATGGTGAAATAGGTCTGAGACTGCAGGAAATACAACTCCACACACAGCACACTCTAAACTGTTTAAAGAGTCTTTGTGTGATTTGCTGGTATTTTGAGTCCAGGATGAGTTCACATGTTTTAGGATTGCAGAAGGTTTTCCAGGGCCATTTTCTTTAACTTTGTTGGTGCCGATTAAATGTGTCCTGTTGGGACAATGAGTAGAATAATCTACGTCTAAAGGTTGAATTTGAGGATTTAGATCTGGGTGTTTTTGTGATGAGTATAAAACAGAGCTAGTTCTGCCAGCTGATGGTGCAAATTCGCTAGGTGGGGCAATTTTGGCTCTCGACTGAGAACTGTGAGCATCAGTAAGCAACACTAAATTAGGCTCCTTGCGTAAGTCTAGCACTGACGAATGGCAGAGCTGATGGGTGAACAGCAGATCAAGAGTCCCAAAGCTACATGTGCACTGCTCGCACTGATAAGGCAGTGAAACTTTCTTTGGCCTCTCTTTGATCCAGTGGTAGTCAGGGTGCTGATTCATGTGCTCTCTGTAAGAACTGGCGAATCGGAAACCCTGCCCGCACCGGGGACACGTGAAACGGCCGCTTGGCTGCCGATGGACCCTCTGGTGAATCCATAGTTTCTTCCAGCTTCCCAGCGTCTTTCCACACTGGGTACAGGGGAATGTCTGGTTGGGAGAATGGGTGAGCATGTGGGCCCGCAGCCTGCCCATGTGCCGGAACTGACGCCCACAGCTAGGACACAAGTATTTCCTAGGATCGGATCTGTCATCCAACTTGTTTAGCTTTGAGACAACATACGAGACAGGAACAGGTGGGCTGACTGGGATCTGAAGCGGCTTGCTTAGGTGAGAGGGGCGTCTTTTGCGAACAATGCTTTGCTTTTTTTTCTGGGGTTTAAAATCTGAAGGCGTGACACGAGGTGGACTGTTGAATTTCGAAGTGCTATGCGAAGGCACTCTGTAACGAATCATTGACATCATCTCCTCCTTTTTTATTGAGCTGAACATGTTCCTTTCCGCTGCGCACCGAGTTCGGTGGGCTTCGAAATCAGACATCACGCTGAACAGCTTGTCACAATACAAGCAGCGGAACAGCTTGGTGCCCGTGTGCTCCTTCATGTGATTGTTGAAGTTCTGCAGGTGTTCGAAAACGTTCTTGCAGATGTAGCACGTGTATGTCAGCAGCGGCTTTATGCGTCTGTTGGCTTGGGAGTCGTTGCTGCCGCTTACCGGTTTGCATGGGTGATTTTTGGCATTGCTGTAGTGGGAGAAGGACTTCTCGCAGCGAGTGCAGTTGTAGCGCTTCACAGTCCAGTGGGTCAGCTCATGCACGCGGAGGAAATAAGACTGCCCGAAAGCTCTGCCACATATGTCACACTTGTAGGGCTTCTCTCCCGTGTGGATGCGGACGTGTCTCTTGAGGGCGGACTGGAATGGGAATGTCTTGCCGCAGTACTGACATGTTTTGCTGCTTTTTTTCTCGGCAGATTCCTGAATTTCCTGGGCACTCCTGTTGCTTCTCGGTTGGCTTAGATGTTCTATTCTCCTGTTGGGATACATAAGGGCCGGCTCGTTCACCCCCTGAGTGTGTGTCTCCATATGAACGGCAAACTGCGAGATGGAGACTCTGATTTTGCACAGCTGGCATTTTTGATACATGTTGTTCTTTAGGTGCATCTTGAGATGGAGATTCAAGTTGGAGTTTTTGGTAAAACCTTTCCCACATTCTGTACATTTGAAGGGCCTCTCTCCTGTATGAATGCGCTGATGGACGACCAACTGAGACAGAAATTTAAATAGACGGCCACAGTAGCCACATTTTAGCATGTTTTTGCCCCCTTTTTTAACATAAATGATACTATCGTTGACATCTGAGTTTGCTTCTGTCTTCACATTGCCACAGTCAGGTTTCTGTTCAACTTCAGGGGTAGCCTCCTGTTTTTCTACATGGTTGTTGCTCGTAGAAACTTTAAAAACTCTTCTCTTTCTTTTGCCACCTTTCTTACACCTATAGACTGTATGAGCCCTGTTTGGTAATGTAACTGAGGTGTCTGCACTGTTTTGAGAAGCATGATTATCTGACACAGGAGGTAAAGCATTAACCTCCATCTCA
Source organism: Brachyrhaphis terrabensis (assembly GCA_903067065.1). Taxonomy (NCBI): domain Eukaryota; kingdom Metazoa; phylum Chordata; class Actinopteri; order Cyprinodontiformes; family Poeciliidae; genus Brachyrhaphis; species Brachyrhaphis terrabensis. The sequence continues at coordinate 19,881 of CAEGAG010179989.1, forward strand.
ATATCCTCAGATTTCACAGTTATAGGTTGTAGTGTTTTTTCAGAGGATGATTCTAAAGCCATGCCAGCCGTTTCTGCCCTCTGCACATCTGCATTAACTGGATTATCAGATGAATTAGGAATTTGTAACTGAGACTCCTCTCTGCCATTTGTCGTCAAGGATTTATTTATATCAGAGCTTTCCGTTTGAGAGGGATCTACTAAATTCAATCTGTTTAGATCCTCTCCAGGACTCTTTTCAGGCTCTGGAAAGGATTGCAACTCTTGTACCAAAGGCTCATCAGCATTATTGTTCCTATCAGTCTCCTGTTTATCAGCACTGCTTTCCACCTGTCTATCCATCTCTGCTTCCCCTGCCTCATTGCTCAAAATTGGTGAACCCTCTGTGGAATCATCCAACTTTGCCACTTTGGCTGGAACATTCTCATTAACCAGAGGTTTAGTCCTTCTTCTCCTCCTAATGCCATGATTGTATATTAGGTTACTGTCCTCTGTAGAAGTCCCCTCTGCTATCCTTATGTCAGTATTGCTATCAGAGTTTCCGTTTTCCGCTGAAGGGTGTTGCTCTCCTCTACTCCTCAGGGTCCATCCGAGGTTATTAGATTGACGGGGTGTGGGTATCTTTGGAGCAGTTTGCTGTGAAGTTGTAGATTCTGATTTTTTTGGCCGTCCTCTTCTTCTTACCTGCAATGTGACCTCACCATCTACTTTGTCACTCAGGACGGTGTCAGAACCTGATTTCTCATCTTGAGATGATCCACTGATTATATGATGGTCTGAATCACCAGTGATGTGGTTGACGGAAGCTGCTGACAAAGCTATCGTGGTGCTGACGTCCTTATGCTGATCTGTATCACAACTAGCAGCCTCTGAATCCTTTTTCTCTTCAGTCAAAGTCTGTTTGCCTTTAACATGCCTACCACGTCTTCGTTTGGACCTTTTCTTATATGTTGGAGAGTTCACAGAGGTCAGCTGAGGTCCACTGTCCATGCCCATTTGTGACAACGCGTCCTCACTTGGCTGACACTTTAGGTCTGCAGTTGTAGAACTCGTATGGACGTCAGACTCCATGTGTTCTGATGCTCTTGGAGCAGACAGATTCAGATCTGTTGCACTCATGTCCTCTCCGCACCTCTCACCCCCAGGTGTCTGTTGAATAATGAGGTAAAAGAGGCTTTAATGTACAAGTGTTTGGTTGGAAAACTCTCCAAAAAATTAAACAAATTTATGATCCACTTTAATCTTTCTCATGCGACTACAACATGCAGATAAACAGGTTAGCTAATAATGCAAAGCCATGCAAAAGATTTGATTGCACCCGAACATTTTAATTGCAACTACATATTACAACCAGAAACCACAATGTATTTTATTCATGTTTAGGCTCTGTCCACACTGGAACATTTTTTTCCTAAAATGAGAATATTTTTTTTAGCACTTGTGCTCCATATCTAAAGGGAAACTGCTGCAGAACCTGAAGGTTTTACAAAAAGCTCCATTAATACTTTGTTGTTCCCTATTCTTATTTATTTATTTCTTCCACTGTGTTTACAGCCAACCTTGTGTGGCAGCTTTATGCAAATGTTCCATACTCCACTTACAAGTCTGTGGAATAAGAACAGGTTTTTTGAATTAAACCATTTCTGCAAATGGCTCCATGAGTACAAGGCTGTTTTTAAAAAAAGACAAAAACATTCCTGAATGGATGGGGCCTTAATATAATAAGCAACACTACATGGTGGCAGCACCATGCTGTGGGGATCCTTTTTTTTCCCAGCAGAAGCAGGTACGTTTTTTTAAAGCTGACAGAAATATGGATAGGGCGACAAAGAAAGTAAACTTGTTAGAAGCAACAAAACTGTTGAAACTGGAGCAGATATTCACATTCCAGCACTGCATTGACTTAAATATCAAGCCAGAGCTACAACTGAATGGTTTACATAAAAGCATATGACTAGGGGTGAATATTAATGCCATGGATGCTACACCTTTTGGGTTTCTATTTCTAAAAAAAATAAAAACAAGGCATCCATTTGCTTCAATTTCACAATTACACACTACTGTTAGCTGGTTTTACACATAAAAACCCTATAAAATGTTAGTGTTTGAGGATAAAATATTTAAATGTTCAAAGGGCATGAATACTTTTGCAAGGTCCCATACTTGGGACTGTGAGATAATATAGTGTACTTTAAAATTAAAACTGTATACATGCACTGCTAAAACTGGCGAGTTTTCAACATCAGCACTTTCTTATAACTCTTGCTTTCCATGCACTTTTTTTTTCTTCGGTGCCTACCTGCTTGCAGTCTGATGGAGCGTGAACAAAACTGCAGGGGGAGCTTGCAGAAGTTAAATCAGATTCTGTATTTTGATCACCGCTTCCTTTGCCGAACGACATTTTAGTCCCCATGGCAAAAATTCTGCAGGGAAGAAAATGACAAACAAGCAGTGATGTGAAATGCAAGAACAATATAATCATAATGTTTGACATCAATATGTTGCATTTACAGCAGAAAAGCATGGAAAACGTGCCATAGTGGTGGTTTGTGTCAACAGCTTACAAGTAGGTGTTTGCGTTGTGCTTGTATGAGGGTGATAAACAAGCATAGGCATCATCGTTAATGGTGGTATAAATCTGAAGCAGACAAAGGAATTTTCATTGCATATCAGTGGGGGAAAATATAAAATACGGAATGCTATTCTATACGTCTATAGAGGTTAAAGTTTTCACTTAAAAATGAGCAACATAACCGTATTATGTTCAATGTAACTTGTCTGCTGTATGCAATATCCACTAGCTGCAACATTAAAAACACTGAAAGCATGTTTTCAGTGTTTTCTCAGGTGCTCTGAGAAATTGTCTGACGACAATTTTGATTTAGACTGAGCAGTAATCAGCAAACTGGAAAACAAAATGTACTTCATTTTCCAATAAGTGGATACATGATACATCAGAGGTAACTTTGAAAATAACAATTCTTTCTGGTGCACATGTCGCTACTGGAGGGAAAACTACAGTAGTGAACTGAAGCTGACATGTGCGGTAGTTCATGAACCAAATGCATCAAACCAGTGTGCTGAAGCATGGTTAGGTTATGTGAATGCTGCTTTGGATCCGTCTTCTTTTGGGTCAATCATGTGAAAAAAACAAGTGTTTCACTGAGTGGATTGTCCCTACAGAATGGTGTTCAGTTTTCCAAACACCTACAAACTTATCAGTCAATCCCAGCATCTGTTTTGCCAGGATGCAAAAAGTGTCCATTTGGATTAGTTTGCACAATTTAAAATATTTCATTTGACTTTATTAGTAGATTTTTAGTAATGCTTTGAGAGAGTGAATGTGGGTCATTTTACAGTAAATGTTTGATTTTATTTTACTATGAGCAAGTCACTGTTACTCATAAAGTTAATTAAAACAACTATTTTTGCTCTTTCTATAGGACTTGAATAAAATCGGTATTGGCAGACCAGTAATCATTTCTCATCAGTGCGCCTCTAAATGAAACATATAAAAACCACGACTTTTTACAGAATAACTCTATTGGTTAGTTGGAGATTATTGATAACGCATCCCTAAATAGCTCATTTACACATGGAGAGATGTGCTGTAACAAAAACACAGTAACGTGTTCAAAGCACTGCATATGACCAATAAATACAAAAACAGGGGAAACAACATCATCCCGCTCTTCTCCTCCATTGATGGAGACTTTCTGACTAACAATGACTTGTGTCTGTGCCTCATATTTAACCCCACTCATACCGCTCAGACAAAATGGCACAAACTTGTTTCCCAAGCCTTTTGGTAATGTTTCACCCCTGCATTCAGATACCAGTTAACATTAGAAACTAATAGTAGCATGACCAACAGAGAATGTGAGGCATTTATGGTTCTGTAGGCCAGTTAGCTAGCTCGGCTTTCTAAAAACGTCGCAGGCCAACCGCACCAACCCGTTAACCCCAGCGTCTACTGGCAAAACTTTTGTTTATAAACAATAAGGTGTGAGTGAATAGTTTTACAGCTGCGGTTCGTGGAGCGTGATGGGTGGTAATAAACGCAAAGTGCCTTACACTGCATTGCCTGCGTGGGGTAAAACCAAGTCGGATTGGTTTCTGCGTCGCGTGCACGAAGCGTTGCTCCGCTAGCTAACACTAGCTAACTCAAACCTGGCTCTCTCTCTCTGAGGCTGTTTGGAAACTTTCTGCGGTGTAACAGTGACCCAGACACGGAGCTGCATACGGGAACCAGGCTTTACCTTCTTTTCGGGCCAGTTTTCTGCAATACGACACTCGTTATCCATGCACAAAGCAGCCAGACTAATGCTAATAGCGCTGTGGGGGTTAACAGAGCGTCTGCTTCACGTTCCGTCGGAAATGGGATTATTCTCCTAGAGAACTAGCAAAAACTGCACCAAGTCCCAAGAAGTTTCCACAGTAATGAGGAATACTACAACGGGCTCTTGACAAAACAGAGCAATAACTAGACAGCTATATATAAAGACGCTGACCGGAATGTACGTCTTAGGAATAATAATAACAGCATACACGAATATGTTTTACTTTGAATATATTCCCTAACATTTGGATACAAATTAAAATGTGTAGTGTGCAAATGCCTTCAATGTAACAGTGGATCTGAATAAACTGAACGCCTGATACAGAGTTTAAACTGAGATTAAAGGTATTTAAAGTTCTGGTGTGACGTTTACGTACGCTCATCATACGCATAAATGGCATTGAGTTTTGCCTTTCAATTCTACACCGGAAACATTAATTTCTTACAATATGGAATAAAAACAACAAAGTAAAACAAGAATTGTGCATAAATGCTGTGAAAAAGTATTTTCCCTTCTCCCGTTTTTTCTGTTTTTGTTTTCGTCGCATATATCATAAAATATTATAATCATACAAAGATAACTATAGTGACAAAATGCTGTTCTGTTCTTTAAACATAAATGACATATTTTTTCCCGGCACCTCATCCTGTTCACCAAATTTCTAATTGTATTTCCAAACAGCCCAACTTTTCCGTTATTACAATATTAAACAGAGGAAATTAAGTCATTCAAGCGCCAGAGTTTGGTACTTACACTGGCACTTGGTGTGTTATGATGCTTTCCCAAGCAGTCTGTGAATGCCTCATAAACGCATTGATGACGATCTACTTTGCTAAATCACAATTGTTTTTTTATTTCAAGCTACTCCCTCTGCTGGAGAACCTGTGTAGTTGGGTTGGGGTTAATCCGAAATGTGAGCGGACAAGACAACCAAGGCACAACAGCAGCTATTACAAATCTCACTTAAATAATTATTATAAACATACAGTTTTTAAAAATGAACAGGTTAGATTTCTAGAAAGATATAAACGTTATTTGCGTTTTATTACCTGTCCTCAAGGTGCTGCTATTTACTTCAAAGTCGGAATTTTGGAAAATATCCTCACTACTCTTCTGGCATCTGGACAAATTTAGATTAACTATGTACAAACAGTTAAGCCCAAAATTATTCATGTCTGCAACAATAGAATGATCATGTACTGGAGTATGTTTGTGACAGCAAATGAGACACTCAAAAGATTAAACTGTAAAAAAAAAATTATTTACATTTTAATGATAAATGGCATGACAATGATTATCTATGCCCTTTATAATAATCCATTCATTGGCATTAAAGCAATCAAATCCCCATAATTGCTGAAGAGCGTTTTACATGATCCCAAAGTTTATCTTTGGTGATGAGCCTCAAATATTTGGGGTTGGAGGGCCTCCTGGCCATCACCCTAAACCTCAAGATTCCCCACAAATCACACTCAAATTGGGCTTTGGCTGACCCACTCCAAACTGGTAAAAGTACTTCAAGTCAGAGGAAATATGTTGGCAAAATTAAAATTCTTTGTGCTTAAATCAGCCAGCGGTGTGAATAATTTTGGGCTCATCTGCATTATGTTTTTATTAGAAAGTCTTACCAATACAATTTGCATATTTCCAAGAAGAAAAAAAAGAAAACAAGTTTGAAAATATATTTTATTACATCATATATTGTATTCATAAACTCCGACAAAGCTGGTAGGAACACACAAAGAGTAAGGGTTTCAGTCCCACAGCTTCAACAACAAACTCGCCTGACTAAAAATCTGATTAAAACAAAACTTTTACACAGTACCTGGTTTCCCCATCTACAGTGGATGAACCATGCACATATACCATGAGGCTGAACTTAATTTACACAAATTCCCATTTTGAGGGGCAGCAACTTCAAACTCCTGAACAAGCTACATGAACATTTACTTTATTAGAAAAAGATAGCTGGCTTATGAAAGAAGCATTTGAACCACTATTCCCTACTCCTAAAGCAGTTTGAGGAAAGCTTAGAAGCATATAGTCCCTGTGTGATGAAATACATTGATTCTTGGTAGTCAATATAAAACAGTGACATGCAAACATAATGTGCTGCACTACACCACTAGTCAACTCTTTATGGGGACTGATGAGGTTACTTGATAAATCACCTCTGCAGGTTTTTCAGGTCCACTCTCAACAATGAAACAGTCATCATCAGACTCCCCTCCTGCGCCTCCGTTGACCGGGGTTGACGCCTTCACCTTCTCCAGGCTGACCGGCGTGTGCTTTGTGCTGGCAGCAGGGGAAAATCCCAGCTTCCTCTCACCGTTCATTTGCGGGACGCTTGGTGTTACCTTTACAATTTTGTAATCTCGTTTGCCACCAATCATGTGCTTCGCCATGAACTCCTGGGCCTTGACACACTTGTGCCTCTGGAGCCGCTGGGCGCTTTCAAACGGAAGATGACAGACCCGGCAGGTGAAGTTGCTCTGCGACGAGGGGTCCTCAGATGTCTTCTGCACCGCAGCAGGATTGACGCGATCCCTCTGAGCACCTGGACTTAACGCGCCGGTGTTTGGAGTCTTCGCTGTGATGGAAACACCAGAGTAAGGTTTGAACGCAGTGGCATTCTGACTCTTCAACTGCAGAGGAGCAGTGATGTTCGGTACTCGGTTGGTGTTATTGTTGTATGTTCTGATGTTATGATTCTTCTTTGCAACTGCGGCCAGAAGTGGCCGACTCCTCTTTCCAGCTGCACTTGGATTTTGGTTTTCCAGCTGCTGAGCGAAAGCAACCTGAGGCGGACGGAAAGGCTGATACTTTTTAGGACTGGCTCCACTTCGGGGCTTGTAACTCAATGGTTTCGCGGTGATGAGTCGATACTTGCTCTGATAATTGGCGTTGCAAATGTGAAATCGAGGCACTAGCTTTTTGCTCGACAGTAGCAACCCGCATCCTATGCAGCCGGAGACTTTATCTGCCACATGCGAGCTGTGGTGGGAAATTAGGGCCACCTTCGACATAAACCCCTGCTCACATTTACCACAAGTGTATGGCTGTGTCTTTCTGAAATTTGTCATTGTTTGCAACAGTACAACGGGCTGATAAAGCGTCCAAAGGTCAACGGTTGGTGCACCAACATCTGCAAAGACGTTCTGCACGGCTGCAACTTGGGGGAGAGGGTTTGAAAGCAACTCAGGCACTTGTGGAATCGGCCCTGTTTGTGTAGGAACACAAGAAGCGATACCTGAAGTATCGGGTACTTGAAGTTTGGAAACTGAGGGTACACTGCCCTCATTAGGTGCCTTCCAGACAACCTCACCGTCTTGCAACCTTTTCAGCTTCTCCTCCTCTTCCCTGTACTTCTCAATCCTTCGCTTTCGGATGGTTTTATGATCGAGCACTTGATGGCCAGGTTCGTGTGTAGAGCTGTGCTCCAGCATGTCTTTGTACTCGGTAAACTCCGTTCCACAGGAGCAGATGAAACTCGCCAGGGGACACATGTGCTCCTCAAGACATTTCTGATTGGCAAAGATCTGCTCGCAGCTGAAGCAGAAGTGGCCCGAGTTTGTCAGGTCTATGGTGTTGCCATCCTCGAGGATGCTCTGCAGGATTTTTCTCTTGCGCTCCATGATTAAGCTGGGCATATGTGTGCGATCACAGCTGACGTGGAGTCTGCAAGAACACCTTTCCTGTAAAGTCAAACAGATAATTAATGCACTCAAAAATAACAATGCAGCTTTAGTCTGCATAATTTGCTTAAGTTGCACAACTACGGAAAAGTATTTCCCCCGTATAATTTTTTTCTTTTACATTTTTGCTCATTTGTCATACGTTTAACATAGTTTATTTATTTCACACATATTCCCATTCACAATGCAAATACAAGACTTATTTAGATAACTATTTGTAGACAAAAATATAAACTTATCTGATCCTGCCCTCTAACCCTTTGGCTTACTTTTTACACATTATTGTTTAGTTAATGGAATTATTTTAAGAGACAAGTAAATACAAAAAGTGTTTTATCCAGAGTTTAGTCTGAACTTTAAAGTCAAACCTTTATTTTATGTATTGAAATGCTGCTGGTCAGCTGCTGAAAGGAGACAGCTACACATATTTTCTACATTTTTGCTTAAATCCATGTATGAAAAGTAAAGGAATTGTTGCTTTGTTTTTAATAAAATATGATAATGTACATTTTTGTTTTCGATTTTGACCATGAAACTATATGTCTTGTCTACAGTCAACTGGAGTTATCAAAAGTCAGAAGGGAAGATCACCCCAAATTTGTCTTTAAAAAGGCCTCTGGTCAAGGAAAATAAAATAGATGATTATTTTTTTTCTTTCTGTTGCTAAGTCTTCAGCTCCTTCTCTTGAAATCTTTCACATTTCTATAAGCGCATACCTTAGCTCATGACATCCTTTGTCATTTATAACTGGCTTATTTACTACAACCTGTTGCTGTAACTACATGCAGGTCGATTGTAGTACATAAAAAACAATAATCATGTTTAGATCAACGGGTCTACTGCTGGTGCTTCTGCTCAATAAGCTGGACTCTTGATTTGCTCCTGGTTTCACCCTGTCCATTAAAAACACATTTTAAATTTGGAGAATTTCCACTGATAACAAACATATACAGAAAATCATTGACTATCTAATTTTGTTCCCCCAGATATCTATAAAAGAAAGAAAGGGTGTCAAATTTCCAATAGTTAAAATGTTTGTCTGATAAAACTGTTTTACCTGATAAGATTTTCTTTACTCCACCTTATAGTTGGGTTGTTAAAGTTCACTTAAATTTAAGTGAAAGAACAACTCAGAGGGAGAACAATTGCTTTCTTAGCCTAGGTAATGTTCATATTAAGTCAAAAAATGTAAACAATTTCTTTGTTTATTTCACCGCATCAGTATAATATTAACATAAATGACACCAAAATTGTAGCTTTTTAAACACAGTAGCCATGTTTTGAAACCCACACACGTGACCTTAGATCATTTAATTATTCTTTTATTAAAATTGTCTGTTTTGACACACAAAATAGGCTGCACAAGATATTGCATATTTATTGTTACAATAACAAAACATATGCTAAATGAGAATAACTCTCTCATTAAATGTTTGCCAAATATTTAAGAATAGTCCATCAATGCCTGGTAATACATTTGGTGACACTTGTCAAACCATCACCATTGTTTATCCCGTGATTCCTCGCAGGTGGGGCTGGTGCCCATCTCCAACAGTAATACGGCGAGAAGTGGGGTTTGTTGTTTAATGCAGCATAAAAAGTTTAGAGTTGGGGTTTGTTGTTTAATGCATTAGAGGTGGCAGAGTAATAAAGAAATCACAAGTAAATTGTTTTAATACCAAGACAATAGATATAAACTAAAAGCACCATTTTAAATAAAACACTGTTATTAGAATGGAAATAGTTGGATATTTTTCAGTAGCTAGATGGACTCAAATATCTGGGATCCTTGCTCACTATAAACCATAAGCAGAAGGAATCTTGCACCTGGTTTTTGCTCATTTCAGTTGTATTGTATCGTTATGGCAGCATTCACCAATAGAACTGCACATTTTCTTCATATCGTGCAGACGTAATACAACTGTTTTGGAAAAATGACAAAAACACACCATACCTACTTATTTCCTGTTTTCTATCACTAATTCTGGACTATTGCTTGTAAACGTATTTGAAGACATCTTAGAATTTGAGTTAATTGGAGATTAGAAAAATACACGTCCTTGATCTTAACGTCCCATATAACACCATTGCCTTCTCTCTTCCTATGTTTTTTCTACATAAACATTAACAGTAACTCCAGCGGATTTCTTTCTTTTGTTCCAGGTCTGTCACTTTAATCATTCTTGAAAAGTAAAACTTCAAGATACTAAATTCAGTGCTGGGTAAAACTGGGAAAGCTCCATTTTTAATAACAGTTTCATTATAATTTTCCGCTGTTTACAAAAGTGCATATTCAAGATAATAAACGATTAATAATTTCAGAAAATGGCTTTGGGTACTTTTCTAAATATGATGTTGCATATCATCCAAAAAGATGATACAACTCACGAACATCGAATGAACTATTCGTCCAAATAATTACAATGTACTAAACAGGCTGCAACTATAAAAGACGGAACCACTGGAGACCTAGCAGAGTATTTGAACATAATTCGCTGTAATAACGCGGATAAAGAAAATCCTGCAACATTAAACACCTTTAATCGACTCACCGCCTTACTTTGTTAAACGCGGGCTTGTCTTGCTATTAGCCTGCAATGCTAACATTAGCATCAAACAGACCACGGATGCTACCACCGCCTTACCTTCAGGTTAACGTCAATCAAAAATGTGTCATATCTTTGGGCTGAAACAGTAAAAAAGCTTGTCCTCTGTTGTTTCCGGAGACAGTCAGAACTTGGCCCACTTGCCGGTGTTACACACGAACAAGTGGCAGATAGTTAGCCCTCCAAATCAATCCGAATAACAAGAGAGAGAGGGGGGTGGGGGGTGGACGTATTTTCTTCTACATCCACATCCGGGTTTTCTTGGCTTTACCGCCCCCTATCTGCTGAAGAACGTCCTCCTTTTTTCAAGGGTGACTTGAAACTGAGAAAATGTGTCTAAAGAATGTAAAGCAAATCTTTGAGGAAATTTTTATTATTTTTAACGTGACATCCAGAAAATGTAGAGACCGTCATCCACTAACTAAATAAAATGAGGTATAAATATAAGCCTAATGTAAAATCTTAAAAATTGTTCCTTCCAATCATTGAAAACCTTTCATATCCATAACAGAGATGAAGGTGTAAGAAATGGTTATTGATGATATATGTGTACTAGATCTACATTTCCTTTTAACCACTTAAAATATAAATATGTAGGTAAATATACATTTTTTAAAAAATGGACAATCATGTACCTTTCTCTTTCACTTCTTAATTGGGAAATCATCTGTTGGTCTATAACCTATAATAATATATTTCAGATTACAACTAATATAACAAAAAAAAAAAAAAAAAATTTAAGGGATATAAATATTTTTGCAGCATGGTGCAATATCTTATTTTTTCTACTTTTTGCATCTTTCTTTGAAAAAAAAAAAAAAAATCTAATTTTAGTTCTTTTTGAACCAACCTTTGCACAATGTGAGCTGTAGAGGAAGCTCACATTGATCTTCCCCTACAGTGTAAAATCTTAGGACTTTTTTAGCCAAATATGCCAAGAGGGTCCAATAAATGTTACTGCCTTTTGCTGAAGATACAAAAGGGGATGGAAAAAAAATGGAAGCTGAAATAAGTTTTATTTTGGCTGTCTGACACATTCACTTGACCAATACATTTGCATAGAATGGTATTTTTTAGTAAACATTTATTTATCCCTGTGTGCTAAAGCAGACCAACAAGTCACTGGTTTTCATACAAAACCTAACACGAATGCTTTCTAAATAATGTCTCAATGTGTGTTCCATTTAATCTTTAGGTAACACAACCTAAACAAATAGAAAAACAAATTTTTACTTATTCCCAGAGCTCAGTCAGTTGTCTTCCTATCACACAAAACTGTGTAAAAATATAATTTGAATGTACAGCAATATTGCAACAAACACCAGACAATTTAGTTTTTCATGTCACCCAAATATATGTTTTTAGTACAGGCAACATTGAGGGGATTTACTGTTAAAGGCATGTTCAACACAGTTTATAAACCCATGTTTTTGGTTAGTTAACACACTTGGCTTCTAATTTTGCAACAGAAATTAAGCATTTTTTTTTTTACACAAAGTAAAAATTTGATGCAGCAACTGCAATATGTTTATTGTTTAGTAATATGTTTAGTGCTTTATATTAAATCCCTAAACCACATTTTTAACTACTCAAAACACGAATTATTCCATCTACAAAATTCTAATTTAAAGACTTGACACTTTGTAATGAAGACAGTGAAGTGCATTCATCTTTTCTGTTGCATCTTTATTACCGCTCCACACATTTTAAGTATACAAACGTTGAGGGGAAGAAAAAATCTAAATAAAAAAATCAAAATACATGACTTGAAATGCAAGTTTACACTTAAGACCTGTTACCCTATGTTGGTTATACTGAGTTTAAGTGTTAAGCTTCTATTAATTGCTGTAGTGTGCCAAGAAGTGCATATTAAGTCAAGTCAAACTTCATGAATTTAACTAACATTTTTAAGAATATTCAAAAAAATGATACTTTTTTTTTAACCTTAAATCAGAACTAAAAATATACTCAAGACATTGCACACCCTTGTATGTTTATTAACATCAAGAACAACAAGAAGCTACATCACCAAACATGAACAAATTTTGATTATTAAGTAGTTATGGAACAATTTACAGACTCAAAAGGCTAATGAATGGCAGGGATTAAATTCAAACCTAAAATGTACACTGTGACAAAGCTAATTTATAAGCAGCGGCAAGCTAAAAGAACTTCTAAAAGTTTTTCTAAAACAGCTTACAAATTTGCCCCCCAGACCCTTAGACTCTGCAAAGTGAAAATTATCTGAAATTTTGAAAGGAATAAAAAATAATAAAAATGGACTCTGGTTTTATACACATAATTTTCATGAGAGACCTTCAGTCAGTTAAATTCAGATGGCATTCGGCAGTCAGCTTTGACTTTGGCTGTCCGATCAGAATGCGATGAATCCTCCTACGGTGATTCTTGAGTGACTTGAGGCTCCGGTACGTTCCCTGACACACGTCGCAGCGAAACGAGTCGGACTGCTTGTGAGTGAGCAGGTGTTTCTGCAGACTGTCCATGGTGCCGAACCAGCGAAGACAAACAGGGCAGCGGACGGGCTTGATGGCAGGTTTGCATGCTCCGTTCCTCTGGTGGAACACGAGACTGATGCTGTTGGGGAAGTCAGAGTTGCAGTGAGAACAGTGGAAGGTTTTGGGTGGATTTGTGGGGGGGTTCACGGCCCGCACGCCTTTGCAGCGATTCCAGGATATGTGCCTACGAAGGGAACAGCGGGTGGCAAAACTATTCCCGCACCGGGTGCACACAATCCGCTGCCCCTTTTTTACGGAGAGCAGGTGTAGGTGTTGGGATGACTCTGAGCGTGGCGGTTTCTGCGGTGGTGGAAGCACTGACTGGGTGGGCTGTGGCTGCTGCAGTCTTAGTAAAAGAGGCTGCGATCGGTATCCCTTTGCCAGCTTGTGCTGAGGATGCATGTGGATTTGCAGGTGAACTTCATAGTCAGCCCAGGAATTAACGGTCTCTCCGCAGGTTGGGCATGTGTAAGACTCTTGTGCATGCTTCTGTAGATGCTCCAGGAGAAGCCTCGGGGATGTAAATCCCACCCCACACTCACACGTCACCCTCCTTGGGAGCACAGATGGGAGAGACATGATGCCCCAGTTTCCAGCACTGTTCTCCTCCTGGATCTGACCATCAGCTGGCGTGTCGCCTTGCAAGCCCTGCCGCATGATCCCTCCATCCAGACCAGACATTGTTCGCTTCAGCTGACATCTCTTCCTGTGGGTCATCATGTTGTCTTTGCGGTTGAAGGCTCTCCCACAGACAAAGCAGGAAAACATCGGTTTCATGTTAGTGGTGTTGAGAGGTGTGGCATGGTGAGGCTGACTCTGAGCTACAGTCCCAAACCCAGGTGGCCTGACTCCACACAGTAGCAGGTGGCGTCTCAAAGTCGACGCTTTACTGTAGGTTTTGTGACACCTGCTACAAGGGTAACGCCTTACTCCTTCTCTGACAAAGTAGGGCAGAGCATGGGGGGGTATCTCTGTGTGTTCGATAGATCCAGACTGAGTCAGGTGTCTGTTGTTGCCAAGTTTGATGGTGGAACTGAGCATCTGAATCTCATCGTCTAAGGGGATTGTCCACTGCCCCTCGTTGCCGTTTTCCCTGTTACTCTCCTCCATTTTCCAGTTTTCATCTTCTTCCTCGAGGGAAGCCAGTGAAGGGTCCTGAAGCGAATCGATCATGGAGGCTTTTAAGGAAAATGGGGGGAAAGTTCTTGCAGGAGGCACCCAAGCTAACTGTGAAACTGAAGACAGCCCTGAATCTTCAGAAGTCCCTTCAACTTTGATGTGAGCACCAGCTTCAGTTCCCACAGAGACCGTATTAAATCCTTCATTTGCATCCTCGACTCTTGCGGTCTGGGCACCAAGGTTTAACCTCAGAGTTGACATTCTCTGAACCGAAGGACTGACCTGACCCTGGATGCCCGACCTAGCACCGTGACACCTGTGTGTTTTAAGGTTCCACCTTCGAGCATAGCTGTTTTTGCACAATGGACAGAAGTAAACCTTTTTGGCATTGCTCAGACTATGAAATGGCACAATTTTGGAGCCAAAGGGCGATTTGTTTTGAAGATTCTTTGCTGGCCAGTTGTTTCTCATCTGAATGCAGACATGATTGTCGGAAAAAGGCAGCCGTCCAATAATTAGCTGTTTGCAACGGCGGCAACATTTAATCCTTTCTTTTTTGTGCAAAAAGTGATGCTCTGTCAATCTGTCCAAGTTTGGAAAGACCTTACGACAGCGGCCGCATTGGTATCTTCCATAAAGCCCTTTTAAAGTTGGATCCATGAGCTTTTGGCGGGTCTCCAGAACCACAACAGGAGACATAGTCTTAGTAAGAGAGACGACTCTCTTCCTACTTGAAGCCAGAACTCTGCTGATGGGTGGGGCCTTTGTCTTTATTCCAGGTTTAACAAGAAGTCGCCTCATCTGGACAATGGACAGATCGTTGTTCTGAGACTGTTCGGCTTTAGCTACTGGGCTTATATCGATAGGAATGTCTTCTTGCTTTGGGATGACATTGTGTTTGCTTTCATTCTCAGAATCGGAAGACGGCAAGCAGTTCTGATACGCAGAAGCCAACAGCTTCATGAGGATGTTGTTTTTTTGCAAATTTTCCAGCTGATCAGAGATTGAGACAGAATTGGTGTTCTCCTCCAAATCCATGTCTTCTTTGCTCTCAGGCAAAGGCTCTCCTGTGGTAGACATGCCCTCAATTGGTTTCACACTGACATCTTGAGGGGGTGTGTGCTGGCCATGAGGAGGGGTTGCCATGGCAACACTGTTTTCCAAGGCCACATCTCTTGAAAGTGCATTTGATGTGGGTACCTCAGAGCCTGAGGACTTGGAAGTGGAGGGGGAGCTGAGGTCTAAACCAGCCTCTAGAACGGGGGCGAATGATGTTTGTTGGGCTGAGAAGACATGATTATTCTCTGTTCCACCAGACAGGGAAACATTATCCTCCACAGGTTGCTGTCGCTGACGGACATGTGAACGTTTATGCTCCAGCATGAGATGGAAGTCTAGAAATTCGTCCCCACAATCACAAATGTAGAAAGAATTTGCAGGGCTGTCAGACAGATGAGCCAATGAAGCAGGCTTTTCAGTAGCTGGGACATCATTCGTAACCTGGCTTTCCACCAGACTGTTATTAGGCCGTGCTGGAGGGGGGGTAGAGTTCTTGGGCTCGGCACTCGCATGAGTAGCCTGATGTACCAGTAGGGAGGCTAATCCATTGAAGGTGTCTGAACACGCCACGCAGCGATACACTTTGGGCGTTGAAGAATTTCCCTGCAACCCCAGCATTGTGGCGGTGAAACGTCACAATGCAAAGCGTGGTCTTCTGGTCAAGCTCTTGGGATTCCTATAAATCAGACACAAACACACACAAATTAATGTCACCAACATAAAACGTGTTTCAGAGTGAAAATATTTTCACTACCAACCCTAAATTGATCATTTAATTCATTTTCTGTCCATAAAAAGGGTTATTCTGTGAATCACAAATTACAAGCTAAAAAATATTCTATACATGTAACAAAGAAGGAGCTGGACATTGCAAATCTTACAAGAAAAAAAGAAAAAACAGTGTAAGGGATTTCATTTTCAAAAAAGGTAAAATAAACAATATTGTCATTATTATCAGGGAAACCAGTAAGCACTTCATTAAATACTTAAATAAAAGCTGCTATGATCCCTCTGCTTTGGCAGCCCTTCAGGGTGCATTGGCTGTGTTTTCTTCAACACCTGACCTCACAGAGCACCTGCGGCAGAAGATGGATTCCGACCTAAAGAGACGGCTGTGCCAAATTGCCATCAGCAGTCATCAGGTTCTTTTCTTTTTTTTTTTTTTTTACAGAAATTACACTCTGCAGCAGTAGATTCTAACCAGATGTCTACAAGGACAAACTGGTTGGTTTTGAGTTAATTCTTGTCACAAATGATGAAAAAAATTATATTGTAAAGCCCTCATGTCCTGCTTAGCTGTGGTTTGCTGCTGAACAATATACTATTATGCTTTATCAGAACATTTTTTTGTATTCAAGTCTCACTAAAATTGGTCAGTTATTGTGTAATTTTAATAATAATATAAAAAAAATATTGTATTAAATGTAGTGGTTTTAGTTCTGCCGGATTGTAAAAGACCTCCGACAGTGAATCTGTCAAACAGCAACCACAGAACTAGGGCTGCAGAATATATTCTGAATAAATTCTCATAGCAATATCAGTGTATCCCATATTCACATCAGAAAGAAGTTCAGTAGTTGTTAGATGATCTAATCCAATTCAACATGCATTCTACATACCAATAATACACCCGATATTGTCATCTTAATATCTTGTAGTATTGTAATGCCTTAACATGGACTGATTCAATCATGATACGCATGTTTTTGTTTATGACAGCCTCCCACCCAAGAAAAAGGTCACAAAAGTTGCCAAGTCGTCAGAGCTTTCTGTAACTTAAAGACAGTTTTTTTGGAATATACCTACAGGTATGTAACCATAGATTAGTTGCAAAATTTTAACGGTGCAGATAGGGGTTGAGTAATTTAGATAAAATATAAACAAAAACCTTTTATCACAGTAAAATCCCAACTTGAATTACATAAATCAGGCACAACATTTGCTCTCTGGCACTAAAACATTGACAGTAGATTATTTGAGTCTTGCAACTAGCATGGCAGGGCCTCCAATGTCCAAGCAGTCCACACCTTAAACTCAAGCTCATACCATTTTTTGTTTAGTAGTAGGGTCCATTGTCCTGCCAGAAAGCACCTCTTAGCAGCTGCAGTATCAGAGATGTTCTGACCCAGTCACTAATCCTTTAGTCTGTGCTTTGTGTCTGCTTCGTAATGACGCCGAAATGTTCACTTGCTTTCTAATACATCCCATCCAGAATCATGCTACAGGATGCCAGGAATGTATATTGATGATCATGTTTACATCAGTTTAGCTATGAGGCCTTTAATTTAGGACAATGTCGGGCAATAATACAAGAAGAGATGGCGCATGACTATGCCACCAAATTCAGCCCAAACCAGTGCATCACATGCATCAATCATACAACCGCAGTGGGACTCCTTGGGATGAGAATGAAACGACAAGAAAAGTACTTTTGGAGGTGGTGTGGAGACCAAGCATCACATGCCTTATTGGCAGCTTTAGAAAAAAGGCTAAATATAGATATTTATCTCCATTGAGCATCAGCAACTCTCCTATAAAGATGATCAGTGGTACAGCAGTGCTAAATATCTAGTAGTCCACATGACTGATGAAAAAATCTCTGCAGCGAGAACAACTCCTCGGGAGGCTAAGGCAGGAGAAAATTCCCCTCCTCCATCCTCACCACACCAATCTTCAGAGCCTCCCCTACAAGCTGCTTCCCATCTTGGCAACAGAAACTGCAGTCTAGCTGACAGAAAGACTGCAAAGATCGGTAAGGACGGCTAGAGAGTCATAAGGGTCTTGGTCCTTCACTGGTGATCATTTTGAAGGAGGAATACTAAAAGGGAGCCTACTGAATCATTACCGACCAGTCAAGAGTGCCACCAAGTCGTGGGTTAATCTACCATCTGGGTGAAGATATCAATCGACTGAATTGAGACCAACTAGAATTTGGAGAAAGCTTCATCAGACACAACAAAGCTGCTGAAATATTTTCAACATTTAAATGAAACTACCGTATTTTCCGCACTATAAAGGCGTACCTAAAGGCCTTCAATTTTCTCAAAAGCCGACAGTGCGCCCTATAATCCGGTGCGCCTTATATGTGTTTTAAAGTGTCTTTCTAAGACACTTTAAAACACATACATTTAAGGTGTTTTAAATGTAGTAATTTATTTCAGCCACTGGGTGGCTTCCCGTTCATATTTGCTACATCTCCATGGATCTGAGTATTGAGTGGTGCGGCTCTCAAGGCAGACTTCGTTTATTACTTCGTTCTATTGTGTGCGTCCATT
>CAEGAG010180013.1:0-22318 GCA_903067065.1 Brachyrhaphis terrabensis
TCTCTCTAGCAATCTTTCCTTATCCCAGGATTTCCCAAAATACGGCAGTCGCCCTTTTACACATCACTCTAGACAGCTAATCAAAAGCCATTTTCTTGTCTGCGTGAGGGGGTGTAGTGTAGAGTATAGCTATGTTTCAGACTAAGAAATTGTAATATCAGACAAAGACAATCTGAGTAAATACAGAATGCAGGTCAAATAATGATTTTGTTTAGTAAGAGAGGAAAAAAAGTATCCAAACCTCTCTGCCCTAATAACTGGGTGGGCTACACTTTGCCATCAGATCAGTGTGAACAATATATTTTCCGTTTGTTACTGAAATTTCTGGCCTGATTGTTATTGAAATTCTTGGTTCAAGAGGAGGGGTCTGCAGCAGCGGAACATTTATGAAATTATAAAATGGTCTATTATGTGGCCATATTATATAACACATTTTTATGTAGGTTTCACTCGGTGTGGTATTATTTGTCTCATCCAAGTCTAGTTACAGGCTATTTACCTGAATTGCAAGTAAAAAAAAAATAAATAAAATAAAACGAATGAAAAGGAAACCATTTTATATTTTATACCTAAAGATAATTGAAAACACTTCACCCTGAAAAGATCCTGAGTTTATTATAATTCATGCATGGAAGAGTTAAAATTGTGCCAGGCACCACAGACCATAACATAAAGACCAATATAAATGTAGATGAAGTTTATGTCAGGAATTATTAAATCTTCCTCTGAAAAGAACCAGGTTCTGTTTGGCTTCTGACTTCATCAGCACAGGGACCCAGTTCCCACATTAGGCAGCACTCTGACTCGGATCAAAATTTCCAAAGGAGATCCAATTTAGCCATATAGGTTTGCTCGCTTTAAAACATAAATGCATTTCCCCCCCCCCCCCAGATGACTGAATATACAGCTTTCATTATATAGACATAAGCCAAAAAATTTACAAGACAGGGTTTGTCACCAACAGCTATAGCCATATACTGAACTCCAAAGCTGACACAAACTGCGGGTAAAGCTTTAACCTTCTTCTGCCTGAGGAGGAAGATTTGAAGATGCGTTACATGTGAAGAAGCTTTGGGAAACTCAGTAACTGAGGAAAAAGAAAAAAAAGAAAAATGGGATCAGAGTGAAGCGAAACGTCTTCTGATGCTCCCGTCTCTCTTCTTGAATCTTCGTGGAACAATGGCAAACTCTGAAACCTCTGATTCTCTGTGACAAACATGCCAGCTTTTTGCTCTGCCATTAAAGACTCCAATAAATGAACGTTGGTGCAAATAGTACAAAATAATGTAAGTACATGCAAATTAACAATTTTTTTTTTATTTAAAGAAGGGGATGTCAGCCCGATGGTCGGCAAATGGGAATAAATGATCAGAAAATTTACTAAACAATTCTGTTATTGTATGAAAATTGCAATAAATATATAAATATAAATATATTATTGACTGAAAATGTAAGCAGGTCTAAATTTGAAAACAATCCTGTAATGTTAGGACAGACCTGACTGTCTCACTGTTTCCCTGAGCTAAAATAAATTCATTGTTCCCCTGTCACTGTTTTGACAAGTTAAAAATAATTGACTTTTCAGTAAATAGTGGGAAAAAAAAAAAGAATGGCTTTACAGCAATCAAGGCTTTCTTGCAATTGCTGCTCGGGTTGGAGTATGCTTTCACAGGTGTTTTTGGTAATTTAGTTTTGGTGGTTGGCTCCAAAATCTTATAAACTATCTTCCTGGTCTTCTGCTCCTTCCCAAGATTCTCTCTCAAATTCGAATCAGGTCTCTTGTGGGGTCAGTCCCAAAATAGCTGTGCTACTTCCAGTGGTAGTCAAATTAAAAGATAATTTCAAACCCAAATCTGGAAAGCGTATGTATAATCTGGGATTTAACTGAATAACTACAAACCTTCCAGTAGAATGAATGAAATACTAGTGCGTATACGACACGTACAGAAAAAAACACAGTGGATAAATGTGTCTAAATATTTAACACAATAGTTATTTGTTCAACTATGCCGAGTTCAAAATGGGATGACCTTTACTTTGACGTTCCACTTCAAAGGCAAACTATCAGAAGGCTCATATGTTCACATGCACCTCTTATCAAACAGAAACTTCACATCAGATGACTGGCAATCCTGCTTCGAGTCTCATTAGTTCTGGTGGAAATAACATGCTCTTTCATGTCATCTCTTTTTCAGTCTTCGCTACAATTATTGTGAAACTTTGTAAAGGCAGTGGCTCAGATTCTAGACCCAGACCCAAAGAGGTGGATTACAGAGGTGTACACACTTATTAGCTTCCCTCTTAAAGATGCCTTTGAGTTAGATTTTATGTGCTCATATTTGAGAGATCACATCAAGTAAATAGCTGCTGATGTAAACTTGTCCATATATGCAGTCAGGACAATAATTGAAAAGTTCAAAAACAACTGGAACTGGGACAGAAGAGGATTACAGTTTATATTGCCAACATAAAAAAAAGAAAGGGCAAGAAAAGGGTGGAAAATGACATCTTACTGTTTGGAAACAGCAGCAATTCTTTTATTTCATTTTAAAATGACGCTACAGGAATAAAAGAGTCACTTATCTGAAGGGTTTTTACACAACTTAACCGGAACTGCCAAAATAATTTGAAGGCTGTGGGATGCATTACTACAGAGCTTTGACCTTCAGACAGCTCTGATTCTAGCGATGTGAACCCCCAACCATGACCGAGCTGTTCCTGTTCACCGCAGAGCGCATTTATTAAAAGGATCCAGGAGCAGAAACAGGGAGTTAGCATTGTCTCATTGTCCGTCTGCAGCAGAACTGGGGAGCCTTTACAGTCCAACAAGCACAACATTTTATAGGTTAGATTCTACAGTTTGTTTTTCATCTGAAGATGTAATTAAGCTAATATACAAACAAACAAAAAAACTCTGCATAAAATGTTTTTCAGACAAAATTTATTAAGGTTATTGATATGTGGGATGTGCTATTTTACACATTCCTTCAGCTAAAATCATCCCGTCTCATGACATCACACAGTGTACTTTTTGGTCCATTAACAATAGATACATTGAGCTGAAGTAGCATTTCAAGTATGTTTTATAGTGGATTTTTTTTTTCTATTGGCACGCCTAAAATACTGAAAATATACTTCTGATTATTTCAAAACTTCATACATAGCCTATTGAGATCACATCACATCAACCCTTCATAAATAAAGTACAATGTGAGTCAATTTATGAACAGGCGCAGGCTTGTTACCAGTATCAAAGCTTTAAATGGTCAAAAACAGACATTCTGCAGTTCACATCGCTTTCACAGGAGATGGCAAAAAGGTTTGGGACTGAACAGAAATTTCCGCTTGTGATAAACAGGGTCAATCATAGGGGGGAAAGTGAAGGGGTGTCCATCACTCTTACAAAGAAAATATAGCTTCAAACGTACATTTTCCAAGCTAGGATTAGGAGTTTGAGCTGTTAATGATATAAACGATAATGTTTGAAAAGGATGATATTCTTCCCAAAAAGCTTTTGAAGACTTCTATTCTGTAATTTTATTTGCATCGGTGTATCAACATCAAAATGCAAATTACTAAGTCTTTAAGATCATTTATTTTACGAAATTTAACTTTTACATTGTTCCATTAGGAGAGATTTTGACAAAATTATATGATTGTATTACCCAGATGAAGAATTGTAAGCATATGCCTGTATCTGGAGTCTAAAGTTTAATCCTTTAATATGAGCCCCAGATGTAGAGATGTGTGTTGTCAATGTAATATCCTGACGGATCCATGCTCAACATTCTTATTTTGAAATAAGCAAGGAAGTAGTTTGCAGACTACCCAGTTTTATTGGGAGTCTAAACAACACTTCTAAATGTGGCAGAAGCACTTTGGTTTGTTGGTACCAACAAGAAGCAGCTAAATAGTGACAGACAAAATAAGAGCAATTGGGAAGCATGGTGAGAATACCACCACTGGCAAGGAGTTAGCCGCTAACAATGCTAATGTTGTCATACCCTTCGTAACTCCTAATGGGTGCAAAACAAAAGGCACATTTCTCAGTTTTTAATGAAGATGACTACCAATGACCTACATTTACTCTGTGGTAACAAGGTAACTTTTCAAGACAAAATATGATTCTTACAGTAGTTATTAGTTAAAACACAAAATTGAGCTCTTTAAATGATTTCTCTTTGCATTTAGACCAATAAGTCTAAATCTTTCATATATGAACAAGTGAAATATGGATTTAATTATGCTCATCTATTACTTGTGAACTAAATTTTGGGCATCGTCTTGTCTTGTCAGCAGGACGTATCATCAGGGATTATCATTAGATCATGGCGTGCAATTATTTTCTTTAATTTTTCTATAAGTATCGTGAGACTGGCCCATGCCTGTTCATTAGTCATGTCACTTAAGGAACGTTTTGAAGAGATGCTCGAGCAGCTTGGCCACAGGGAGCCGTCCATACTCACCATCCGTGACCCCCCCCATGACCCAATGCAACCTGACAACTTGGTAGTGACTCAGTAAAAGAGGAAAACAAAAACAGGCAGGTAGGCACCATGAGAATCCCAAAAAGCCAGGCTGCGTGTTGATGAAGCCTGACCTGAATACCGCCGAGGCCAAGATGACTAATTGTTAATTAAGGCGCGGTGATGAAAGGAGAGCTGAAGTGTAAATGAATGTGTCAGTCTGAAGGAGCCCTCAGACACACCTTTTTACCCCCGCAAAGGAAAGTCAGCAGTATTCCAAAACTTGTGGGTGTTCTCGGGGCCGGCTGGTTAATGTTGTTCGCAGGGAAATTGAAATTCTGATGGTGGTGGGAAAAAAAAAGAAGAAGAAGGGATCGGAAAATTGAAGGGAGAGAGTGAGAAAGAAAAACATCAAGATGAAGGAGGGGGATCAGGAATGAATCACTGGAGAGAGAGGAGAGGCATTTGGCTAAACTGTGTATGTCTTCGCTCAATGATGGGAAAATGAATTGTAGCTTAGGGCAAAAAAAAAAAGGAAAATCTGAAGATATCGGTGAGTTTTGAAGCTGAAAAAAAAAAAAAAAAGAAAAGACTCCAGCTCCTTTTATTAAAACATTGTCCCAGACTTTTCCTGATGTTTGGCTGCTTTTTTGATGCTTCAATCCTAATCATCTCCCATTTCTAGGCTTTACCTTCTCCCAAGGCCTGGGGGCAGGACTGAGGCAGGTTGGAGGCAATGTCCCTGAGACTCTCTCTCTCCTCCCTTATCTCCTGGATGTCCTGCTCGATGAGGGACAGGCGGCTCTGCTGTTCTTTAGCAGCAGAGTGCAGCTTCTGGATCTTGGAGCCCAGTGCCGGGCTCTCCACACTCCCACGCAGCATGCTCAGACGGCGCTCCGTTTCGTTTAGGATTCGATGAAAGCGCTCCAGAGGCACGCTCCCGTCTGACGAAGAACACACAGGAGATGAGTAGATGAAAAACGTAGAAATCAGAGAAGGATTTTTTTCTTTTTTCTTTGTTCGCTGATGGACTCCCTGCATTACAGATTCAAACAGTGTGCGAGTCTGCATGATGACCTAATTACAGTGATTTTGGTCATTATCCTCCCAGGCATGTTAACATGCTGACGATAAAGTGCCAAATCCTGGGCTTTCTAGCTAATTCTACAACTTGGCACAGGCGTTGCTGTGGAAAAAGTATTGGCAAATTGCAGATTTCTTCTGTGTTAGCCTTTTTAATACAACTATATGTTTCAGATTATAAAACAAATCCTTAAGATCAAGATTAAATACAAACAAATTATCAGAATCAGAACCAGCTTTTGTGGAACAACAACAAGGAATACGATGCACTCAGCATATAAAGTAGAAATATAAGAACATTAAAGGAAACAAAGTAAGGTAAAGGAATATTATGTTGTTGTTGATGCTTTTTTTTTTAAATCAATTTTTAAAGGAACATATCTATCAAAACCAAATTGGAAGTGTGCATAAAAGCACCCCACTCACCTTCTCAAATCATGAGTTTACTCAGATTAACCCCATATCTTTGGGTTAATTTCACTTTTCTTGTGAAAGGCTTGATTACAGCCAGAACTGCAGAATCAAGAAATTACCTAAGTGGAACATGTCTGACAACATGAAGTAGGCTAAAGGACCCCAAAAGGGCATCAGCTCAACCCCCATCAGGGGCAATTCAAGACACAAGAGGCAAAGTCAGTGGCACCGTTCAGTCAAGAAACAGAGATATTTCTAAAGAGAAAAGCCTTTTCTGCAAGAACAGAGCAATGTTTCCTCTTTCCAAGGACTGAAAGAACTCAATGATGCCATTCTCTTCTTGCATCTCTAGTTTGGCGGTTCCTGCAGGTTGTTCTTGACAATATTCACTGCTGCATCCTTAAATATAAAGTAGCTGCGCTGCGGTGGGATAGGCATATCTAGACATCTTGTTATTTTTAAGTATGAACCAACTTCTCGGCTCTTGTTCAGTATGCATTGGCTTTTAGGCTTTGGGACTCCAGCGAACCTCAGCCAGAGCCTGTTATCCACAAATGGATAAAATATGGAACAGTGGTGAGGCTTCCCATGCTTGGCCAGAAACTAAGATTACACTTTAGGCTTTTCTTTTTTTCTTCAAAAAATCGTAGACATTTAAAGGACTGAAGGCCTCAGTTAAGGCCAATATTTGTGACTGAAAATAAAGATACTTGGTACACAACATCAAACATGGGAGACTTCTTTAACATTAAACTTAAAATCATTGTATTAGTGCCTAAGGCACTTGGGTGAATATGTAGAACCTTTTGGAAAATCTCCTTTTTCATCTAGTGTAAAACTAATACAGTGTTTTAGAAAAAGATAATCATATATAAGTTTGCTCTAGTGACACTGTTGATGTGACAGACTTACCTATTTTGCTGATTAGTTCACTTAGTGTAACAGAATACGCCTCTAGCTGGAGTTTAGCTGCTTCCATGTCATTCTTTATGCTGGAAAGTGACACTTCAGGCTAGACAGAAGAACACAAAATGATTACACTTTTTTTTATCTTAAAGGAAAAGATCAATATGCACAGATCTAGGTAGGTACTAAACTGTAACTTGGAGATAGACATTTTCCTGCCAAAATGCTCACCCATTTAGAGTTAATGGACAAAAAACACAAAAAGGTCCAGACAGCAAATTACATTTCCAAGCAGCTTTAAAAACCAGTTTAATTATATTTCATATGACATCTCTTCCTCAGTGCTTTCTAAAGTTCAACTTGAGTTTTAGTCAATGTTTGTCTTGTCTAGTTCCTTAAAAGTGAAGTAACAATATATCAAAATGACAAGGTGAGACAATATATGACAATAAACCATGTTTTATGCATTTGGCTTTGTTGGTTTGTTTTTATCTTGTATAAAGCGCTTTGTGTTGCCACAAAAATACCAAAGACTGAAAAAACTGCATTCGTGGTTTTAGAAATTCCTTATGAATAAAATATGAAATAGGTGATTATGTTGTGTATTCAACTTTGCAGAATGACAGTTTTGGCGCAGTGACATCTTCATGTATTTTTGAATATGTCTATCAGCTTTGCAAATCTAAAGAACAAAAAGATGTACAAATTCTTCTTTCCAAAACAATGCAGTATCGGTAAGATTTGAAATATTGTGTCTGTGAACAGCAATCTTTAATTCTTGTTACAGATTTTCAACTGGCCCAGACTTTTACTGGGCCATAATAACAGATGAATGAAGAAATGAAGATACTTTATTTGTTAGCCTCTTTTTGGCCACTTGACACAGAAATGGACAGATATGGAAAGACGTTTACTGTATTTTTCTGTATGTTTACTTAAACTTACCTCTGTTGGGATCATGGATTTTGCTTTCTCTGCTAGTAATTCTTGTTCTGATAACTTATTTAAAGAAGAGTCTATTTGTGAGTTAAGGTGAGAAGCTGCGGTCCTGGTATGCTTCGCTTGGGTCAGAATGGCTTTGGATCCCTGCAAACAAGATACATAACATGTCTGAAAGGACAAGTTCAGAGTTTTAAGCCTAATGTTTCTACACCACTGCTGATCAAACTGCACTTAGGTGGAGTTTAAATATTTATACAGATTTCATCATTTAAAATGATGAAATCTGTAGTCTCAGGCAGGTTGAGGGAAACTTTGAAAACAAAATAAATGTCAATAACACCACTTCAAACAAATCACAACAAGCAGGTCCAAATTTAGAAGTTAAATGTGTTCAAGTGTTTAAATCATCTAAATTATTTCAGTCTAAAATAGTTAGCAGTAAAACAAACAAAACAAGCACATACCTTAGCCACATCGTGTGCCATTTGCTCTGCCTCCTTTGTGATGTTCCTTGTGAGGCTGGCGTTTTCCCTTGCCGGATCTAGCATCTTCTCAATTTGCTTGACCTTCTTCCTGACCTCCAAAAGGACCTTTTCTTCCTGGGGTCTTTGCTTCTTTAATGCTGTCTTGGTCTGAGCCTGCCGGCGGGGCCACTCTTTCACCATGTCTGGAGATGTGAGAATCGACATGGGAAGACAAGTTGTTCTTGACTCCACTCAGTGTAGATTCAAGGTGGTCATCGTCTCCCGGTGGAGGACTGATCGTTTTTCTGCACTCTGTTTTTCTTCAAGATCTTATCCAGGTTGTCTGATTAGAGAACTATCCTCTAATGTTCACTTGATTCATGTTTAATATTTCAGCCAAAAAATTGACTTTGTAAAAATTTGAAAAAAAAAACTTTCCACCTCATTATACTTTCCAAGTGATATGCAAATACACTCAGCCGTGGACAGGCTTTACATCTTGTTAGCTTGATATTTGACTTTGTAATTTAAGATGAATAATTCTTGAACATTTCATGAAGAAACAGTCTTACTTTCTACTTCTCTATGGATGGTGATGACGTCTGACTCCACTTCTTTGCCCAACACCACTGATGTCAAAGCAGAAGCCTTTGCCTCCTGAACATTCCCTTGCAGCTGTACAAAGTGAGCAAAAAATTTTTTTTATTGTGAAACAAAACCTAAACATGATACAAAATCTCCCCACCAGTCATGCTGATAAAACCTACTCAAATTAAGTTCTAGTTTGCAAGACAGCTGAGGTTTTCGTCTTTGCGGAAACACTAATTGTAAAAATTGTTCAAAGTTTATAAAGTAGCAAAACCTTTTTCTCCTCACATAACAGGAATTACAGTGAGATGTGTCATAANGTGCTCAGACTAAAAGGAGGAGTGACAGGAAGTACAAGGACAAAGTAGAGCTGCTTTCTGATTGGTGCAGAGTCAAGGACCAGCACAAAGAGGTGGATATCGAGTTTAAGTAGCAAAAAATAGACGTCCCACAGAGCTCTGCTGTTTGGGAACGGAAAGTGAAAGACAACCTAACCTAGAGGACAAGTACCAAGTGGCTGTGGAAGAAGGTGAAGGCCACACAAGTCTTCTTAAACTTACTCCAGAGTGTGCACTGGCTTACTTTCTAGGTGAGCGATTCAGAAGCTGAACAGTCCCAGATAAAACAATGTGATTTTATTTAAGATTAGTTTAAAGTGTATATACTATATATGAAGCAAATATATTTGCTATACTTCAGAGATCACTTCCCTCCATGAATTAAAAATATCTGCCTTTAGCAAGTTAAAGGCAGATACAACAAAGCAAGATAAAGATACAACAACACATACTTACCATTTTTATTGTGTCTACTTCTTCAAGGTTTTTCAAGACTGTCTGTTTTACTGACTCCATCTCCTTGCTGATGTTACTGATGAGATTTTCTTTGGTCTGAATTTCTTGGTCCAGCTCTTCTGTCTGTTTTAAAATGTCCTCACTCAACTACACAGAAAGAAAACAATCTAGATAAGTGTAAGCTTATTTTGATACAAAATAACCAACCTGCGTTTTCTCAAGAGGTCACATTAGCCCATACAAATTACATTTGAAATCTAGAACACAGAAAATCTGAAACTGAGCGTTTCAGTTTGCAGTATTTTGTTTGCTTGGAGATGCTGAAGAGGTTTGCCACCTCCCTCTGTAATAATGTACACCCTTTGTGCAGCAACCTCTGCCAAAAATATTCTCTTCTTTGCCAACTTGGTGTTCTTTGCATGCCAAATGTTAAATCAAGTGGGAAACTTAAATTACTGCCTGGTGGTCGCCTGCCTCCTCCAACCAGTCAAGTGTCAGTTTACACCCATCTCTCCTACCGCAGCTGAACTTTAATGAGTTTCAGCCTTTGTAAAACTGACCATTGTATAAATCAACATGCTAATAAAATTTCCACCGAAAACATCAGAAACATATTTGCTATATTTCCTTTTTGTATCTAGTTTAATTTGATTTTTATTGTTTATTATTACAACTGCTATTTTTATTTTTTGCCATCATCAGCCTCTGAGATTAGGTTCTTTACTAACCAAAAAAATTACACACAATTACAATTCTCTGTATGAGCCAATAACAATAATCCACCCACTTGTTATATAAAAAGATGCCACCTTTCACACAATGTTCTTTATGAATTTTACCATTAATATTTTGACTTCTGGAAGAATTTTTCTTGTTTTTCAGACATTTACAAACAAAGTCCAACTACAAAGTGAATGCATCAGTAACTACCATGCTTCTGAGTTTTATATATATTTTCACCAAAGCACAANACCACCATTTTGGGGTAACAGCACCCAGGTGTCCAGCTCTAGTCCTCAATGACCAGTGTCCTGCATGTTGGCCAGTGTTCTAAATGTTTTAGATGGATTTCTGCTCCGACACAGCAGATTCAAATCGTCCAACTATTGCCTCTCTGCAGAGAACGTTGAAAACAAAAAAGAAAAAAAAAGAGAAAAACTCTTCCATTTCAATAGTATGTCAGTGCAGTTAGCCTGACTTGTGTGTCTTTTATATATTCCACCCATGTGGCCATATAATCACACACACACATCAGTCAACAAACAAACACTACAAATTCTAGGGTGTCTTGACTGACCTGTGCAGTCGAGTTGTCCGGATGTGTTTGGTTGAATTCTGTTTGGTTCGTGTCTGATGCTGCTCTGGCACCCATCAGGGTCAGCTGATGTAAGGATGATGTGATGTTAGCCAGGGCAAGCTTGAAAGAGGCATCCTCTTCCACCAGGGCCAGATGTTCAGCTACAGTAACATTTAGCAGCACAGTGAGGTTTTCCTTCTGCTGCTGCATTCGGGTTATTCTGGCATGAAAGCAGGCGGGAAGGACAGCAGATTAGTCACAAATAAGGTAGTAAAGCAAAAATCAGCTAGAATCAGGATGTGCTGCATTCATTTGATGTGGGGAAATACTAAGTGATGTTCTGCAAGATTGTCAGTGCCTCGTATTCACTGCGAGAATTCAGGAGCTTTCACTGCAATATTTTGACACGGAAACCCTGTGCCTTTATTGATATTGATGATGAGGAAACTCTGCTCGTGATTCATGTGTAAAGAGGAGAAAGGTGAGATTGACGCTGCGGGAAGAAAGCATGATGAATAATGGAAGGTGCTGGACGCAGTGCCTGGGATACTGAAATTGTCATTTTTTATCATCTTCAAAGCTGTAATTATACCTGATCTGTTTTGCCTCAAAAAGTGCTGCTAAGCCCCAGAAATGAATTAAAATGTTTGGCAGAGTGCAGGAATCTCGTAACATTCTGAATAGGTTGGGGATTTTTACATGGCTGCAAAGTTTTATACACTTATCTGAGCAAAAACAATTCAGTTCAGTTTCATTAAACTATAAGAACTATGGAAAAGATAATGACTTTCACTTTTAACAAAAAGCTGCATGACAACATTTAAAGCTTTATGCAAAGAAAATCATCTTGCAGTGGATAATGCAAGTTAAATAAAATACAACAGAGCTACGCTGTAAAGTAATTGTTTGATAAAATTATTAGCTAGAACGTTTGCAGCGTCCTTTGTCACCTACTCAGACCTGATAAGGCAAAACTACTGGTGGACTGAATTGCATCATAAGCTTGTAAAGGGAACCCAGACTCTGTAATTTTACTGAAACACCATAAACTTATTATTTAAATGCTTTGAATTTAGTGAGGAAAAAAACAAATACAGTGTGTTAAGTCTGTAAACAAAGATAGTAAGGTCAAACATCACTTAGAAAGCCTTTAAATGGACTACATTACATCCAGTAATTACATGCATGCTAACTCTAGTGGCACATGTCTTTAATTTAAATCGTAAAGCTTTAGCAAGAGGAACTGGAAACTGCAGCAGTCTCGGTTTAATCAAAGAGATTTTTTTTACTCCAAAATACATTTGCGCATTTCAACCATAGGAAATTGTTTTTCTTCGTTGGACACATACAGAGTGATTTTCTGCAAAAACGTCAAAAAATGATCGGATTAAAATCAAGCTTTTAATATTCATGTTTACCATTTAATGAGGTTTAGACCAGGCTTGTTTACCGTGATTTCTTTATTAAAAAAATATTCCCTACCAGCCAAACAGAACATCTTATCTCCTGATTTTATACTATAACAACATTATTTCTATACATGCAACTTTGATTGCACTTAAATAATTTGAGCCAGCATGTGTGAGAAATGCACTGTGTGACTCTTTATTGTGAAACTTTAAAACACAGAAAAAAAACGTTCCTGTTCCTGTGTTTTGCACAAAAAAACCAAAAAAAACAATACCTCAAGCTTTCTGATAACTTTTGTTCCTACTCTTATGGGCTGCACCAAAGAAAACTTCAGTAAAAGTTTGCGTTTAAAATGTGTAGAACCTAGTTGATGAAAACAAAATGTTGTATTGTTTTGTAATTTAGGACTAATGCCATTATAACACATTGACATTTCCAAATAATCTCATCTAACATTTGACTACATTTAGATATAAAAGCACTAATAGCAGAATTAATAGCACATTTAGCGATTTCTATAAACAATGTAAATTAAACATTTCCTTTTTATTAGCAATCCACCGTTTGTAATTACTGCCTACTGTGGTTTTATATTACACATCAGGTCATTTCTTCTAATTACACTTCAAAATTGGGGAACGAACATGTCATTCAAAAGTTATCAATATCTTGATAAGACAGGGAATGATAAGAAAAATGCAACTCATCTAAACTTGCCCATATCTACAACCATCAGGACTGTAACAAACAAATCAGGAAGCGCACCAACAATGATGGGAAGTTAAAAAATGTAGCTCCCTCTGAGAAAACTACATCGATTCTTTAGTGTGAGATTACGTGACTGAGATCATTCATTTTCTCAGATTGTTGTTTCAGAACAACAATCTGAAACAAATAAAGTAATTCTACTCATAACTGGTTTCTCCAAAAATAAACAAAGCACATTTAAACCATTGCATTCATGTTTTAATGGAAAGTGAAAATAAAACAATGGAAAAGTTGTGTTTTTTGCTCATCTCCAGTTAACTTAGTGATTTCTGTTCAGTGATTCTGAAAAGCACAGCAAGAGATCCAAATGCCTTGAAGCAAAAAGTAGTGAAAGAAGTAGGTATGTCTTACATCCTTAATGTTTATCTATTATTATTATTATTTGACAATCCTCTTACTCAATATCCTAACCTCAGTGAGTAGTAAGTATACTTGGTAACTACTATTAGTATGTTTTCAATTAGCAGAGGCAAACTTAAAACTTTTAAAAGAAATATAAATTATATAAATCTTTCTCCACAGTAAATCATTATGAAATCGTTCCAATATGCAAAGTGCTAGATTCGTTCACAGCAAATGAATACGAACACAGTTTTTCATTGATTTAAAAAAATTTAAAAAATTTTAATACAATCATGATTCACAATTCCGGCTTGGTGAGGCAGAGACCTGAATGTCTATTTTTAGAAACAGATTGAACACTTTAGTTCTTTTCTGGTTTGATAGTTTCCAAACAATAAAACGCCTCTGCTAAAGTATCAACACATGGGGAAATATGTGTGGGAAAAGCAATTTAATGGTGCCCATCTGTGCTAAAACTGCTCACTTTGCATCCTATAAAGTGCCTCTCTCACACACACACCCGCACACACACGTGGTGATGTGCAGCACTGCTCCAGTGATGAACAGAACTCTCCTGAATCAAGCTGACTCCCGTTAGGAGGGGGGTAATCAATTTTGAGCTCCTCGCTTCTTTGCTCTCATCATGGCCACCGGAGGGCTTTTTGCATCATTCTGTCTGGTGTTCGGGATAATCCTCAGAGCAATCACATGCTAGGAGATGCAGTGAGCGTGCTGCAAATCCAAGAAAGCAATAGGCTTACAGCGAAGAGAAGCTGTCCCCCCTGTGACTAAATGTCTTACTCCTAAACTCCAGCGTGCTTTAAAAAAAATAAATAAATAAACAATTGCAGTGAAAGAGAGGGCTCTGGGTGATAATGCAAGGATAGGTACACTTTGTTGGGAATACAGCGCAAAAGCCGAAAAATCCAGGGAGCTGAGCGGCTTGTTGGGTTAATAAGTAACGACTGTGTTCTCTGCTTGTGTTTCTTTTTTATGTGTGTTAATTTGATCGTTTTTGCTCACTGCTCTTTCAGATTCCTGGTGTACTCCTCTGTGGAGTTGTCCTGCAGTAGATCCATCAGGAAGCTGAAAGCCTGCTTTGACTCACGCACCGCCCTGCTGGCTACAGCCTCAATGTGGTCCGCCGTTTCTCTGTGACTGCAAAGAAAAAAAAAAAAAGAAAAGAAAGGTGTAAAAGAGGAGGGAAAAAAGCATGCAGCACAGAATAATAGACCATTACGACTGCCTGAGGTGAGGTGAAATAGATTTGAGCATTGATGCTTCTCCCCCCCACACACTGGATCTCCTGTCCAGGTTTCTGGAACAAGCATATAATAGAGATGCAAGCTCCGAGTGGTCGAGAGCATCGACTCGATGCGGCGTGACCGCATTCTGAGTGACAAGCACGAAAAAGCAGCCGAGCAGATATCCACAGATTACTGGAACAGGCTACGCTTTTAATTGACCACTGAAAGCTCATTGAACAGACTCACCTTTTCATTAGGACCTGGGAGTCATTGACCATTATGCTCCATTTGTTGGGCGCTGACATGGCTTCAAAAGAAATGACCTGTGAAAATGATAGGTAAGGAAAGCAACACAGTGAGTGGAAGGCCTGGCTTTAAACTACGTTCACAGTTTTACTGTAATTGTATAATTTCAACAATAGGATAGAAAGTCTTGACACCATATTATGTCACAGACACACATGTTCACATTCTGTTTAATATAAATAGCAATTATACCAATCAAATGAGAGCGGCCCATTAGATTTGATCATCTAGAAGTTATGAAGATGGAGTGCTGACATCTAAAACAGTTCAGAAAATGGAGAAGAAGATTTAAGTGGTTTTGAATTTGGTATTGTTGCTACTGCAAGATGAGCTGGTTTGCATGATTCAGAAACGGCTGACCTCCAGTAAGGTAATTTCATTTATATAACACATTTTCAGCAACAAGGTTATTTACATCCTTTACATGAAATAGACAAAAATACAACAAAACAACAATCCAAAGGAAAGGGCAAAAGACGGAAAATTATGAAAAAGGAAGAAAAAAGAATAAGTATTTGTGAATTATAAACTAGTAGGGGTTTCTCTGGATTCTTGTTCTGATAATGTTGATCTAAGGTAATGAGTAGTTTCTCTAGATAAGTTAATAAGAGTTTCTCTGGATTCTAAGTTAGTTCTAATTCCTGAATATATAAACTAGATGCTCCTGTTATAAGTATTCCATAATGTACAAGCTAGAAGTTTATCTGGGTAATAATAAACCAACTATTGGTCTAAAGTAATAACAGTGTTGGTTCTCCATATTTGATTCTATAAAGCAGATGGTAGTAAATTTTGATCTAAGGCAATGAGTAGTTTCTCTAGATGGGCTTCTCTGGATCCTAAGTTTGTTCTAATTCCTCAAGTATATAAACTAAATGTTCCTCTTCCGGAAGTACTGTAGCTTCCATACAATTGTATTTCGGGTTAACTGAGAATGGAGTAAAAAAGAGATCAGATCTGGTACGATGTCAGAGGAGAATCTGCATACTGATTTGACATGACTGGCAAGTGCACCTCAAATAACATTTCATTACCTCCTTGGTGTGTGGCTTCTCGGAAGCCTAATACATTGAACCTTGAAGAAGATGAGCTGCAGCAGAAAGACAATAACAGGGGCCACTCCTGTCAGCTTAGAACAGGAGGCTCACCAAAACTGGACAATGACAGGCTGGAAAATGTTGCCTGGTCTAATGAGTGTTTGTTTTAGCCCTGGCATTCAAATGGGTGGGCCAAAATTTGATGTAAATAATGTAAAACAATATTTTCTTGTCTCACTTTGGGCGCATGACTAAATAAACATTTTTTAAAGTCTATCCAAGTTTCGTGGCTATGTGATCACACATGTTGAGGTCTACTTCCAGCAGGATGTCATCATCTCAAACTGCAGTTGTCTGCACTGCAGTGGGATCCACAGTGACCAGATCGCAAAGCAGAGTGCCATTTGGATACGGTAGAATGACAGCATTACATCATGGATGTGCAACCAAGAAGTCTGCAGGAACAGAGAGATGCTATCATTTCAATATAGAATCAGATGAGTGTTACAAAACGCTGCTGAATTTGTGCCACAGAGAACTAAGACGGCTCTATGAAGGGAATAGGACACAAGCTGATGCAAGTAGGGTGTACCTAATTAAATGGCCTGTAAGTGCATGTTATTAAAAATGATGTACATATCCACTGAAGTGTTGTCCTAATAAAAATGATGTCCACACGGCTGAATGCAGAGTCCTTTACCGAGTGACATCCACTTTGGAGAAATGCACACAAACCGAGCGAACCGCAATTAACGCTGCTCAATTCTTTGCTCTTTTTGGAAGACTGCCTGTCGATTGATTATTAACCAAACAGCTGCTGCAAGTGATGAGAGCTGCAGAGTCCAGTTTGTCTGCGCAAGCACAAAGACGATCAGAAAGGAGGAAATTACACTTTGGCTAGAAAAAGCTCACTGATCACTCTGAAGTCAAAATAAGAGGACAGGCGGATCCATAAAAGCTTCCTGCAAGCCCCAGGCTTACAATGAAAGGCCACCAAATGTGAAAAGAACAACTTGTTAATTTAGGAATCCATTAAAGACCATTTAAATCTTTACTTTTGGAGAAAGTAGTTTGCCATTTAGACGTGTGGGACAGAGGTTTATTGTTTGTTAACCTGAAGGGTTCCATAATCATAAGAGGATCGAGATTTTGTCACATGTAATCTCAACGTGTTTGCATAGCTCCAGTCTGATGCCAAATTGCACTAATCAGTTTGACTTGGAATATTTTGAGACTTTTAATTACTTATTTCAACTATCCTGCTTTGATGGTGGACTGATAATATAAGATTGAATTAATTAATGAAAAAAAAAAAAAGAATTGGGTGAAAAAACATTATTGTGGATTTTCTCTGGCTAAAATCTGGTATGCAGGATAAAATATATAGATACACTCACACTAATATTTGGATAAATGTCTCTCAGGAAGATGAAGAAAAGTACTTTTTGGAGCCATTAACAAGGTCTGGTATCCATTATGAACAGAAATGGTCAGATTTAAATTGGTTGATTTCTCCACCAAGCACCACAAACTTTAACTATGTTATGTTATGTTTGGACCAAAGAAAACGGCGAATGCTAGCGTACTTATCCACCAAAACAAATTATGTTTGTCTGAAGTCGTCTTCTTGCTTTCACCATCTAGCTTTTGGTTTAAGGTAAAGTTAGAAATTTTTTTAGGTAGCTCTTCCTTCATTACTCAAACACACATAAATGGCTTGAATTGAGCTTCCTGAATGGTTCTCCAAAGCTATAACAATAAACTTATTATTTGTGGACTTTGCTTATAGTAGTGGATCAGTGCAAACATACCAACTAACTTAGTTGAATTTTGCTATGTGCTTGAAGTGTAAATTAATGGGAGTCATTCATCAGAATATCAGTAAAGGAATATTAGTATATGTAATACTATAATACATATAGTATTATGTAAGATTAATACTATCGTATGCACACAACTTGTTTTCAAAATATATTACAATTTTATGTTATTTGATAATTTCCTTCAAAAACATAAAAAAGAGCAAAAATAATATGACATTTAGACTATTTTTGACCAGAAATATCTGCTGTATCATTTTTGTTATCACCACTATTTATATGTGAATGTATAAAGATAGAGATAAGACTCATCACCTATTAGGGATTTGATCAGATATAGCTAAAAAAAAAAAATAAAAAAATCATATCTAGCAAAATGATAGATGCTCATTTTGCAAAACACTCATTTTCTCCCTCTTGGTCATGTATGATCTTTAATGTTTTACTCCAGTTTAACTTTGACTCTCTCTCTAAAGTGTACATCATGTCTTTAAACAATTTAGAGCTACTTCTCCTTGGTCAGGCTGTAGTTAATCTGTTGCATCCATCGTGGATCCTAAACCCCCGCCGAGTATTTACACACCTTGTTCCACTGAGGGCTTCGTTTTCTGCAGCTCTCCGTTTCCTGTTTGTCTCCTCATATATACACTCTTCACTTACTATCATAAATCTCAAAGAAAGTATCTTTCTCTAAGAGGACTCTTATCCAGTCACCTGCTGTGAATTGCTGGCATGTCTTGGATTTCGGACCCATCTTCACC
The DNA here is from genome assembly GCA_903067065.1 of Brachyrhaphis terrabensis. Classification (NCBI taxonomy): domain Eukaryota; kingdom Metazoa; phylum Chordata; class Actinopteri; order Cyprinodontiformes; family Poeciliidae; genus Brachyrhaphis; species Brachyrhaphis terrabensis. The sequence goes on from CAEGAG010180013.1 coordinate 18,646, forward strand.
CTTGTGAGAAGTGGTTTAGAAACTATTACTCGTCCTCTGAGACCTCTGCCAGACGGGCTTTTGTTGACGGGACTTTTTTTTGGCTGTTTGTATTCCAGCATTTATTATTTTTTTTATGTTTTAAAAATTGATGAAGTTGCTTTTCTCTAAGTGAACAAAGCTTGATGTATTGATTTTCTGATGCCACACTCAATTTCGGTCTGCCTGATCGTGCTTTGGATACAACTGACTCAGTTGTATCCAAAGTGTTTTGGAGTGCAATGCAGCCTTTAGAAACTGTCAATACACCTGTAATAGGACAGAGGAGCCCCTGCTTTGTTTGGAATAACGATAGAACTTCAGACATTTTCACTTAAATCTGGCACCATGTGCATATGTATTTTATTTTTTTTTATATAGAAACCAATGCATCCTTTTAGTTTTTGCTAAAAAAGGGAAAACTTTACCTGAGTAAGGTAATCCAATCTTTTGTCTTTGCCAGTGCTAAAAGGTAGTCTCTCTCTTTTTTTTTTCTTCTTAGTTCGTTCTCTCTTTGCACGCTCTTCGTTTTGCTTTTTCACCAATTTATACTTTTGCAGCTTTGGTCTTTTTGTTGCTCATGTTTTTTGACCTGCAATCTGCCGAAGGAGGTTTCTTATAGGTCATCTAATTTGTTCTTTAGCAGCTGCTTTTGCAACACATTAAAAGTAATTATCTAATATCTACTAATGATCTGTTTTAAGGAAATGTGCCAAGAAGACGTAAAAGTTTATGTCAATGAGGTACACGGATAAATTTAATTAAATGAGAATGAGTATTTTTCAGGTTATTGCCGTAGTTTATGAAAAAAATAACTTCCATAACCAACATCACAAGCATCTAGTAGATGGGTGCAAAATGGTTAACACAACATGGATGTAGGTTAGCACAAGATGTGAGCAGGAAGTGGGGGTATGACTCAACAAATGGGTGAATTGACCCGGATGATTTCCATTAATCCCAGTGTTAATAGTGCAGAGATTATGAGTGTTGCAGCGAGTTAATAGTTATGTCTATATACTCCACCCATGGTGACGCAGTCGTTTCCTCAGCATTACAAATTGCTGATACTGGGCATGTGTGTCACCCACCACATTGTCCAGATCCAGTGTTGCCTGCTTCAGCTGATCCCTGGATGCCCTGATCATCAGCAGGATTTTGGTGAAGGTTCGACACGCTCCTGTACTTTCCTCATCCTTCCTCCCATCCTTCCCCTCGTCCTCCTCCTCCGTCATGGTGATGCTACAGTTCAAAGCAAATGTAATGCCGTGGAGCTGAGCTGAAAGTGCGCCCGCTGAAGCTTCCAGGAAGGAAAATTGTTTTATGAAGGCCTCCCGTGCCTCTGGAAGAACAAAGCAAATAAAAACCGCATTAAGCCTTTCATGGATTATTTCACAGAGAATGTTATTCTTCCCGTACTCTTTGTAGCTCGCAACTATCTTGCTCTCTAAACTCTCATTTACCGGGGTAATTCGTGCAAGGACTCTCATCCTTCCTGCCTATCTGCCAGAGAGGAGACAAAACCCCCCCCAAAAAAACAGCATGTGGGAGTCTGTCCAAATTTCGACACTTCTGTCACACTCGCTTTGTAGTTTATGAGGATAATCTGACTGGCTGTTAAAGCAAGTAATTAGGGGGTGAGTCCAATCAGTACAATATGTGTCGGTTGTTGCTTCATTCTATCTTTGTCTTATGAATTGAAACTAAATAAGTGTATGTCCCAGCATGGGTTGTTTTTGTGCTCACACATAGAGCCTGTGGCTCCCACATGCTCATTATATTATTATCAGGCCACCCAGTGTCTTAAAGAGCATGGCTGGAATGTGTGCGCGAGTGGTGTGGGTGTTAGGATTTGTTCAACAACTGTTATCAGGATTGCAACTATAATCATTATAAACTAGGGATTAGAGATGCACTTTCTGTCATATCAATAGGGATTAAGTTAGTCACATGGTGCCTTGTTTTATATTGTTATGATTTGTCTCCATTTGGCCTGTGCAGCTGAGCCTGTAAGCCTTGTTCCCCTCGAAAGATAATGAGAATATATCAGCATTGTGTTAAAGTAATTGGGAGAGGTCGGGTATTGTTGCCTGCTTCCTGATTTAATCGCTTTGTTGTGCCTCGCGTGCAACGCCGTCGCAGCGGGGGAAGAGATGCGCGGCAGAAAGCCGGGGGCGGCGTTACGTCAAACGTCTCGGCCACGCTCCCCGATCGCCTATGCGCTCATATGGTTATCATCTCCCAGGCAGGATGCGCCACAACAGACACAAAGGGGAACAGGCTAGAGTCGTGTTTCACAAGGCGAACGCTGTCATGTGTCTCGAGAAGTGACGGACAATAGAGGGTGAAGAAGGGGAAGGGGGACGGGACGTCAAAAGGAGCGAGGAATTATCTCTTGCTTTCTTGCTGTTGTACCTTGGAAGGCCAGAAAATCCTCCAGTGCGTTGGGGAAAGTATCTTCCCTCTGGTGCTCCCCTTCATAAAGCCCCGTTGTGGTGTACTTCAGTGGGTGGTGGCGCTTCCCAAATCTACCTCGGCAATCAAAGTGAGCCAGGAGATTGTCCAAATCCTGAAGATGAGTCTGAAGCTTTTCGGCCTGTAACAACATCATGATTTTAAAAGAATCAGAGGGAGAGCAGGCTTTTTTGTTAAAAAAAAAAAAAAAAAAAGGTGTGAAAAATAAAATAATGTGGCTCTAAAATATCTGTATTCATTTATTCAGATGCAAAGATTGAGATGTGACTTCAATTCTTAGTACACCAACACATGAAAATGTAGTATTTCAACAAAAGCAATGAATAAATGAATATCAACAACGCGATAAGGGATGGAAAAGCGTCTTCCTATCTGGATCCGCTCGCTGTTCTGTGTGCCATAGGCAGAGGAGGAAAGCATTGCGAGAGATAAGTAGATTAGACTTTGAGAGAATAAAAATCAGGTCTAAAAGTGAAAAATAAAGGGACGTGATTGGTCCTGGAAGTTAAACAGTCACAGATTTATTAAATGTTGGTGTGATCACACATCTTTTTAAGGGGGAAGATGTGCCATAAGTTGTCCACAAGACCAATATGATTATCAGCAGTGCTTTCTGCTAGTTAGTAACCAAAGTGTCTGCCAGGTGATAAAAAAAAAAAAAAAAAGTCTTCAGATTTTACTCTTGGCTCTAGACAACTTATTTTCTGGGTTTGATCATCTTTTCAATAAATACGAAATAAATCGTTGAAAGAAAGCTCAGAAGTAGTCCCGGTTGATGTTTGTGAAAAGTCATGCAGGGGTCACGGCAAATACATAGAAAACGGTGCTCTGCTCCGATGAGACCAAAACTGAACTATTTGACCCACAGCGAGATGCAACGTTTTGCTGAAAAGTGACAGTCCATCTAATAGAGTACACCATCACTATGGTGAAACATGGTGGTGGCAGCGTGCAGCGAGAATTAGGGTTGGTGAGTAGATTGATAGAGCTGAAATGTAGGGTAAACTTGGAAGAAACACTTTCAGAGGTTGATATTAGCGTGACATCAATCTCGAACATACAGCCTGAACTACAGCACATGTTGGATCAAAGCATATTGATTTATCATATTACAGAGAAACATTGCTCCTCAAAGCATTGACAATTTAAAGATTCTAATCTTTAAATAGTTTGTGATGAC
>CAEGAG010180027.1:0-49868 GCA_903067065.1 Brachyrhaphis terrabensis
TGTCTGTCTGTCTGTCTGTGTGTCTGTCTGTCTGTCTGTCTGTCTGTCTGTCTGTCTGTCTGTCTGTCTGTCTGTCTCTGTCTGTCTGACTGTCTGTCTGTCTGTCTGTCTCTCTCTCTCTGTCTAACTTGTGGCTCTTTATTAGGGTGACCATATTTTCATTTGGGAAAACCAGGACACCTTGGAGCGGGGGGGGGGGAGCGGGTTTCTGAAAAGGAGGAAAGTCCCCCCCCTCCCCCCAGAGGACACACAAAAAAGATGTTGCTAGCTACTGACAGCCACGCTATCTATCTTCTGATTAAGAATAGGGCTGCCTGCCCTGACGCTGCGCAGGGCCCTAGTGCCTGTAAATTTAATGGTCCAATGAAGGTAATTTAAAAAACAGGACATTTCCTCACTTTCTAAAAAAAACCCGGGACAGGACGTGAAATACGGACGTTTGGTCACCCTACCTTTATAAAAAGTAAAAAGGTTTTAAAATATAGATAAAAAACATTTTTCAGACTTGTTGGAGTAACTGCAGTAAAAGAATCAATAATGCGTCTTTCTAAACTTTTTTGTGATTAGGTTGAAAACTTTCTGTTTTCACAGTGTAGACAATAAGTTTATATAACTAAACTTTAGAGGAAAAGAAATAAACAAATTTTTATGTAATTTTCCACAACGATCATCTCATAGAACAAAATGTATCCATTGCCATTTCTTTATTGGAAAAATGCTGGTTGTCTTTATTTTAAAATCTAAAAACAGAAAAAAAGTGGCAATTCTTAACACATAAGAACAAATTTCTTTATTAGATATCTATCTAAAGAAAATATGAGCGGTCTTTTTTCAAAAGATGATGTAACATTTTAGTACAAAATGACACCTGAGATCGAGCAAAAAAACCCATTAAAGCTCAAATTTAATGTAGAATGGGTTTCGGTGATTAAACCAGCGACTGCCATAACAACAGGTGTGGCAGGGAGCTGTCGCCATGACGACAGGATACGGAGCACTTTCTGGACCATAAGTCATGTGGCGGGAAACCTCTTGTCAGGATCAGTTTTCCTCTTTAATATTCGGTGAGCAAATGAATCCGAAGCGCGTCTGTTAAAGTGCTTCAGCGCCGCGCTCCCTCTGGAGGGCTCGACTTGACAAAGTAGGATAAATGAGCGACCTCAGGCCCCTGCTGCGATCCAAACCCAAATGAGCAGACCGTCCAGAACACCAGAACTGGTTTAGCACTTAAAAATATCATAAATTTCAAAGAATTGACTCCCATCTTGCAAAAGGCAATGAGCGGGAAAAACACAAAGAAATCAGGGACGAACTCGAAACCAGTGATTGTTTACTGTTGCCACGGTTACAGCATTACGTCCCCCCCGTCCCCCAAACACACACACAGAGGCCCTGGCTTTCTGTCGGTCCCACCAGGCGAATGCATCTGCCAGCCAAGATCCGCTCTGAGCGGCAGAAGACTTTCCCAGAGATATCAGTGACGTGCAAACACACACACACACACACACGCAGCCTGATGTGTCAGTCGCTGCCATGTGTTTCCTCAGTCTGCGTCCCCCAGGACGCCGCTGTACTTCGGTAAATCATGGACGCCGGCGGCTCGTTGGATGGAGGTGAAAACATGATGGAGGACGCCGTGACCCGCTCACAGCAGGGAGTCTGGGCGATAATCTGAGATCAGTCAGCTGGATCTCATTTACAGCTTGATTTATTTTAATGAAAAATGACAATGTTTCCACCCGTGATGGTCCAGTAGACTCGGTTCGTTTGGGGACCAAAATTGCGACGTTTGTTTAATTTCCAGCTGCTGCGGTTCTCTTTCACACGGCGTGTGAAGATCTTCCTCTCACTTTCTTGGTTCTTACACTTTTAACCACCTGAGCCAAACCTAACAAGGCTTCCTTCATAGGTTTTAGACATTATGTTGAATCTAAGGGCGTTTTCACACCTGATAGTCCAGTGGACTCGGTTTGATTTCCAGCTGCTGCAGTTCTCTGAGTCAAAGCAGCCAAACCGGTTGAGCAACCTGTTCCCCTCCTGGCCTGTAGGGGCGCTGCACCAAGAACCACTGAAGAAAACTACAAAAAAACCTCTGGAGATACTGAGAGCAACTTCCTTCTTCACCAGATGGGAACTAAAATTCAGGCGTCAGATTTTAACTCTTTAGTCTTTGGCTAAAATCACGAGCTAGCTTGTTTTGTTTTGGTTGTATTTACCCAGAATGCCCTGCTGTCAACCCTTTTTTGAATAAAACCAACATGCATTGGTTTTCAGATTTTTGTATCAGCAAAACTTGATGGACGCATCATCAACATTAATAAAATCACATCATCTGCATGAAGTGAAGCTGAGAAACCAGGGAACGTCCTTTCACTCACTTTTTATTTTATTTACTTCTTACCTGCGGCCATTTTGGAGGATTGAGCTGCTTTGTGTTTGTATTTATCATTTCATGATTCACAGCTCTGACTCCAGCACATCTGTGTGAGACATGCGTCTCACCCACCTGCTTCCTGCAACGACCTCCAACACCTCTGTGCTCCGACCTGACCTCAGCTGACCCCTGGTGACCTCTGCAGCCATCTGCTTCGGGCCTCTGAGGCGTGCTGATTGGCTGCAGGGAGGGGAAAGTCAGGAGAACAAAGAGGCTGAAGCTGAGCACTGATAGTTTCTATTCTCGTTACAGATTTTACACAAAAAGATTTGATCAACCCAGAAAAAATCTGATATTTTTAGATATTCGTCAAACTACATCAACATCTTTCTTGTATTTGACCGTTTCCTCTGGTAACTCTTTTATTTTATGTCACCCTAAAATGTTTCAGCTCCTCAGACGAAGACAAACAAGCAGCTGTTTTCAAGCAATGATTTAATTTAGTGAAGGAACAAACTAATCAAACCAGCCTGGAAAGTAATCAGCCCTTAAACCTAAAAACTGCTTCCTCCACTTCTGGCAAGTACCATTGTCAGCCGGCTGAGGTTCACACATCAGCCATGTTTAATCCAAGACCAGACACCGCTCTAAAACCAGGGCATTCTGGGTAATAAACAACCAAAACAAACGCATCTTTTTCCAAAGACAAAACAAAAATCCTCCAACCTCTAAACTCTTAACTCCACTCATCACAGTTAATTCATGTTTTAACATTGAGGACAAATCATTTTTATCATTTTTCAATGAAGAAATCTTAAAATGAAAATAGTTTTTGTATTTATTCAGCTTGTCTCTGATGTTTAAGCGTAACAAAAATGAAAAACAGAGGAAGTCTGAGTTCCTAGTTGACCAAATTCTGGTCTGAAGTTTCATGTTTTCTCCAGCGTTGTAAAGATTTCTCCGTCAGTGTGAGTCTGTTAACCTGACCTGGAGCGCTTCTCATCCCCACCTTCTGCAGCAGCCGGGTTTGAAAACCTGGCCCCGTTCGCTCACTTTTCCACTTCACATGTAAAGATTATGATAGAAAACGGCATGAACTGGAAAATGGATGGAGTTAATAAAGCTTCCCAATAATGCTGCTTTCCAGCGTTTAATGCACAACAGATGAAGCGCTTGGAGCCAAACGCAGCAGCAGGAATCCAAGCTGATAATTTATTCGTCCCCAAAGCCAGCGGCTCTGCGAGGAGAAACGACTGGGCCCACCTGATGGGCCTCACAAAACGCTTCAAAATGCAACATAAGGCTGGGTCAACTCTATTTCCACAGCGCCGATTCACAACAAATACCTCAAATCAATTCAGTCACACATTCATTCCAACTGATCCTAATTATCAAACAATAGATCAGTTTATTATTCATGGCCTCTAACCTCAATGCAAACGTTGGTGGTTGATGCAAATAAACACTTCTTCATCTTGTAGAGCAAGATTTTACAGATAAATAAAATTTCCTTTAAAAAAATATGAGGTACAAGAATAGATTTCCATTTATTAGCAACTTTTGTCTTAAATTTGGAGAAACTGGAACCACAAACATTGACCTGCTTTTACTCAAACGCAAAGCGCTGATGCCAAATCAGAAAACAATCAGCCCCAAAAGTCTGAAGCTGTTGGCCAATCATGATGCAACTGTGCAAACCTTTTTTATGTTTTGTATCAACAATGATTCAGAAAATCAAATTTAAAGAAAAAAATCACAAAAGTTTTGTCCTCATATACTTTTTACAACCACCAAGTGCAACGATTTTGGTCCTCATGGCATAAAGTTGATCAGAGCATCGAGTCGCTGACCTGAAGCATCAACTCCTCCTGGCCAGCAGGGGGCGACAGTGGGGAGGAAAAACTCCCCTTTAACAGGAAGAAACCTCCTCACCTGTGGGGGCGCTGCACCAAGAACTACTAAAGGAATAACATGAAAACCTCTGAAGACACTGAGAGCAACTTCCTTCACCAAATGGAAACTAAATGGAGGCGTCAGATTTTAGCTGTTGGAGGATTTAGACTTTGGCTAAAGACTATGAGCCATTTCTGCTGCTAGTGCTAGGCTAACGCATTTGTTTTGGGTGTATTTACCCAGAATGCCCTGCACTGTAGTCCACTTCCAGCTTTTGGAGCGTTCTCCGGTCCACTTGGTGTTCACATATGCATTCAAACCGAACCAGAATTCACTTCAAAAGAACCCAGATCGAGGTTTGGAGAAGTTTAATTACATTCACAACCCAAACGAACCGGACTTTCTAGGCAAACGGACTGGAGTTGGATTAAAGCGGATTAATCCAAACCTAGATTCGGTTCTGGATTCTACATGCTTCCATGACAAGCTGTGTGGAGTTTCATTCACCATTTGGTTGGATTTTCACCAGATAAAGTTTGTGTCAAATTTTCATATTTTAAACAGCCTAAGTTTTTTTCTTAAAAGTGTTGCAGAGGCCGCAAAAGTAAGCATTTCTTCTATGAATACATCCCAAACTTCAAGAAACAATTTTACAGAAAGTGTTGGCATGATTCCTAAGATGTGTGACTCCATCATGTCTCTTATCTGAAGAGTTTGAGTCATTTTATCTTTATTTATGGAAACAAGACAAACATAAAACTCCAGATTCAGAGGAACTTCCCAGGCTGTCGTGTGTTTTGGAACCACATCCTGATTTTTATATTTTTAGCCTCTCTCTGAGTCAGGGATGCGAGGTGGGAACCCTGGAGGGCCCTTACGGTCCAGATGGTGACGGTTCTGGCCTTTACGGGCGCCAACATGGAAACACTCCCTCTGACACGGAGCAGCAGTGAGTCACAGATAGCGTTCCGGACGAGGCCGCTCCGCCTGGACCCGTATAGACACCTTCATTCATTGCAGACGTCAGAGATGAGCGAACGCACCCAGACATCATCCAACGCTGGTTTTCAGACTTTCTTTCATAACTTGTGGGGGTTTATGTTCAGTTTTCTGTTTTCGCTTTTATATTTTTGCTGTTGTGACGAACATTAAATTATTTTAGAGCCCGGCACCTAAAAGCTGCGATTCATTATCTCTAACTGACATTCACTGTTGTACCAGTTCCTTTTGAAAAGAAACTAAAGTCATCTGAACCAAGTTCAAATGAACTGATTCGTGTTCATATTTAACCACCTTAGCAGTTCAGTGTTCAGCACCGCTAACTAAAAAGTTAGCTTCACTAACCCTAAAGCAGTATTAGTTACACTAACATGCTAATGAGTTCAAATTATATCTGCTCTGGAAAGACTACAATCCTCAGGCACCAATTTAATTAAGAGTGAAATTAATAGTTTACATGTTCTATAGATACTGTACTTATGTTAGTCTTGATCTGTTTTATATCGGTCCTGTATGTTTTTTGTTTTATATAAAATTATTGGAGGGAAAATGAGAGAAAACTGAACTGCTGTGTAAACAGACTTCAAAATAAGAGCATGAATATAAACATCTAAATACTTGAAGAATTCTGAACAGTTAACCAAAACTTCGATGCAAATGTCAAACTTTATTCAACTTAAACTTTACAAAAAACAGCCAATTAAATTAGCGACTTAGAATTTATCCTGAAAAAGTAATTTAAGCTAAGTGCGCTAAGTGTTTGCAAAGTTAGCTTAGCTCTATCTTTCTATTGATATGCTACTCTTTAGTAAAGTCCTGGTCCTGTTAACAGCTGATGAGCTAAATGAAACACATCTGTCTCTGTTGGTCTGTCAATTACTGACCTGCAGGAAGGTCAGAGGTCAAAGCTGCAGCTTCCCTGTATGTCTTTGTTCTCCCATTCATAAACAACAGCAACAATCAGGCAGCTTGAAGCACCTCACTGGAACCTGGTAGATGAAGTATGAAGTCAATGTTTACAGCGACTGGAGGCACAAAGCCTAAATTACCCATTTATATCCTCATAAAACCGGATTCGGTCTCGAGCACAGAGACGCTCAGAAAACTCTCAGGGTCTTGAGAGGAAATGCAGCTGCTCTTTCTGCTGAAACAAACCCTACAAATCACAGCAAAGAGACAGAAAATATGTTTATGTTGCTGAAATTTACACTTACAATAAGACCTACCCAGGCCAGATAATGTATGATGCAAGGCAACAGTTGGGCTTGGCGTGAAAAATGTGTCAGAATCCAAAAGGAGGCTGACCCAAATGCAGATTTCCCCCCCACACAACCTTTCTTCTGCCCCAAACCACAATCTAAGACCCCCAACTCATCATCTGGACTCCCTGTGGAGGCACAAATTACCATTTTCCAGAATCACAATTCAATCCCATGCTGTAAGGGAGATGAAAGGATTAAAGTCCTGCATAATGCTTCCTCTCAGGAAGCATTATGCAGGACTTCCAGTGGTGATGTTACATTTTCCCATGAACTAGGGTTGAACTTCATTTACTTGTAAAAGAACCTTTACAGGCTGTGAAGAATGAGGCTTTGCACTGTGTGAAGATTTCATACAGGGTAACAAAGCACCTGACCTGCTGAAATCTCTAAAATACGATGTTTATTATTCAGATTCATCCAGAAATTGATTGTTTTTATCATTATGTTAAGGCTGTATGCGCAAGAAACGCAAATACTGAGATGAAATTGGGAGAAACATGAAATGAAAGTCCCCAAAAGCAGCGATGTTACAGGGTAGATGTAGCCCAGAGGGCAACTGCCTGTCTGAAAAGGAAACAGTGACACCAAGTGGCCAGGCGCTTTATTACAGGTGAGCCTTTAGTTACATGCAAAGAACTGATTTAACCACGATTCAATTTTCTGTATTATTCTAAACCACTTTTAGGGTAAAAAAAAATTCAGAATAAAAACGATCACATATTCAAATTTATTTTGACTGTTTTTCTCTATAGTTTTAAAATGAAAGTAAATTGCGACAGCAAAATGATTGGGTCAGAACATCTAATAACCTTTTTGTTCCCAGGCTGCAGTGGTCCGTTTTAGAGTCGCTATTATTGATATGTATGTTTTTACAGATTATTTTTACTGAGGGCTGTTTTGTTTGAATAGATTGACTGTACCTTTAAACAAACGTCACATCTCTGACCTGTGGTGTCCATGGCGCGCCTGAACGTTTCTCCCGTGGATAAAGCAGATCATCTGGCTGTGAAACAAAAAGCTTTCACCACTGGTGAGTTCGATGCTTTTTGTTTTGTTTCTACAGATTTAGTCGTTTTTAATGTTATATAAACATCTAACGTTCGTTCTCGGTTTATTGGTGTTTCTAAACCAGCCGTTTGTCAGTTAGCAGCAATGCTAACTGACAAATTAGCATTGTTCTTCTAGTGAGAGTAAATGTCTTTCTTTTGTCCTAATATATTTTAGGTGATGAAATGTTTAAAATAATTTTAAACTAACTGCAGTTAAAGGGACCGCCATTGCTAGCTAAATAGAGTAAATGTGCACCTTTGAGTGCCGTCTAATTACTGGAGTAGGTTGCGATTTTTAGAAAACGTTATGCTATGCATTTATTTATATTATATTAATTAGCTTTAGTCTAATCTCAAACGTTGAGATGTCAGACTTATTCCAGATTCCATATTTTTTTAAATGCCTCATTACAGCTCAAAATCCCGTTTAACATAATAGACATGGACTAATTTTCCTAAATTGCTTTATTTTATTTATTTATTTTAACTAACTTTGTGATTTGTGAAACTTTTTATCATTTCGGATGGTTGTAGACTAATTTATATAGGTTCAAATTTAAAATGGCTGAAGGTGGACTGATATACAATGAATTAATATAATATAAAAAATAATATTTTTAAAAATGTTAACCCTTTTATTAAAGGGGAGGCCAGTTCTAGAAACCACATGCTAATCAAATATAGCAACTGATTAGATTAACGATTGTTTGCCTATCTAATACGAACTAGAGTTAAAACTTTACAAGGTCTATACAGAAATTGTATCTTAAATCTTTTCTGTTTTTATTGTTTAATAATCTTCACATCACTTTCCTAAGAGCCCAGTAATAGTCACCCAAAGAAACATATAAAGTTTGATTCTTTAGGGATTTTTCTCCAGTCAACAAAAGAAATCGACTCTTCATAAGTACAAATAAAACTCCAACATGTTGATTTGTACTGCTTTTTAATGTGTTCATCAATCTGAAATGATAAAATGCATATCATGTAGCAAACCAAAATCAACAAAGCTCTTTACAGAAATCGTAGCTCATTCATACAGTCCAGACAAATCTGGACTCTTAGCTCAAAGTCCTTTTACTTCAGTAATTGTTTTGGAAGCAAAAACTGACGTTTTTATTTTTTTGTTGTTGTTGCATAAGCCGAGTCAAGAGCATCTATAAACTACCGACGGGCCTGGTTTGAGTAAAACTGGATGCTGTGGCTGTGTAGAGATTAGTCAGCAGCATTATGGTTACAGTTGAGCGTGCAAGCCCCCCAGCTAATAAATACATTCTAGATACAAAAACCCTGTAAGTGCTGCATTTTTTAAAAATTTATCATAAGGCTCCAAATATGTCTAATCAATCATCCTGCTGCCAACCAGTTCTTAATTTCTCAGATTTGATTTCTGATCTAATACAGTTAAAACACTGAATTAGAATCTGTTGTAGTTGTTCTGCACCACATGAGGGCAGTAGTGTCTCATTTAACCTGACTGGGAGGATTTGGGTTTTCAACGTCGCACCTGCAGACAAAGAGTCCGGTTGAATCGGTTCTCATCCTGAAATTTTTTCTCTTGTCTTTTGGAAATATGAGAAGCTTTGAGTTTGTTAGGTAATGCATCAATGGAGCTGAATTGGGTTGAGATTTTGGGTTTGCATTAGGCACAGTGCTTGTATAGGCCTCAGTCCTAATATGCTGTGGTCAGCGTTGTGTTATTGGAGTGTGTGAGCTCTGGACGACCCGCTTTAACATCTCTATGTCCTACATGTTCTGGTCTAGAAGCAAGTGCATTAATTTTCACAACCTTGCACTTCTTTGTCCTGGTCTTTTCTTTGTAGAGGCCACAGCATTGATTCTGGACGGTCAGCAGTGGCCTTTTGTGTCGCTACGTTCCATGAAACAATTCTAGACGTCTCTGTCTCCTTAAATGATCTGCATCCAAGTCAGACCATTCCTCCTGGATGGTTAAAGTTGTGGTCAGTGAGTGGATCCAGTTGTACATTACAGGTAAAGAGATTCTGACCTGTTCATCATCATTGCTGCTGCTTTCGTTGGGTTTTAAGAGATTAAACCAACTCTGAGGGATCAGAATGAAAACCGTATTGGACCGGACCTCAATACCGTCCCACACACTCCAGGTGCTGAATGTGGACGATGTACTTTCTAGGTAGGTTCAAGGCAACAAATCATTTGTTTCTGGCTCCACTTTAGATCAACTCCAATTTGGACTTCGATAATATTCTTTGATACAAAATATTTCCCCAATAAAACAAAAGTGTTAAAAGAAAACAAAACGTGAAAAACATTCAAAACGACAGTGATGCACTTTAAAAGCACACGCTTTACAACTTCTCAGCCATCTTCTCTGTTTTTAGTAATGTATACTTTATAATACAGGTATACAAGTTAAAATGAAGCAAAAAAATAAATATCTTAAACCAATGGAAGCTTATATATAGAACTCATATATATTTATAGGTATAGCTTACTTTTGGGTAGGGTGAGCGTTCTGACTCGTTTCCACAGACAAAAGCCGGAGAGGCGTAAAGAACAATCAGCTCTGAGCCTTTCAGTCGTGAGTTAAACTGCTGCGATGGTGGCCGACGTGAAGCGAGGGCACAGTGACGGTCATCAGCTTCAGTCCTGCATGTTTAAGACATCGTGGATCTTTTTTTTTTTTCAAAGCTTTAGAAAACAAACGCCAGATGTCGTCTACTAGTCCTACTCCAAAATAAAAAGCCATTCAGAATATTTACAGAACCCCACCAGCTGCAGAATGTCCAACAGTGTTTCATGTAAGACAGCAGTGGTGCAGGATTGACCTACAGTATCAGTACATACAGACAGAAACTTGGGTTTTTTGGATTAAGCAGCCATATTTGTTTTACAAAAGAGTCCTTGTGACCCTCCCTGGACTACCTTTGTTAAATCTTTGGTTGAGCAGTCTGAAAGATAAACAATCCACCTTCACACAACTTCACTTCCTCCTTAACATAAAAATGTTCATATTTGCACACAATCATTCCCTCTTCCCTGGAGGTTTAATTACCCCCCATCCCACCGTCAAACACAGCTACCCCCCATCCGTCACTTCCTCCGCTCTGTTCTGAAACCCGACTGAGAATAACCACACGTCTTAAAGGAGACAGAGCAAGAAAAAAGGGCGACATCGAAGAAGAAATGAAAAGCAACCAAAGGTTTTAAAGGAACCGGGCCAAGAGGGAGGGGGATTGAGCCCGCTCCTCATCGGGTCTGCGAGGCAATTATCTTCGACACAAAGTTGACGATGGCGCTGGCCGGCTGGTCCGGGTCCAGCTCTGCAAAGATGTGGCTGACGTTGTCCGTTGTGCTTCCCTGCTTCCGCGCCACGAATCCAAAGAGCCTGAAAAGAAACGAGAGATTTAAAGAGGAGGAAGGTCGGATTCGGCAGGAAACGCTGCTGATGGAGCGGCCACTCACTTGGCTGGGCCGCCCTCAGGGTTGCTCCATCTGAAAGAGTAAAAAAATACACAAGTTAGGGAATTTTTTACTCATGTTTTCCCTGGACACATAGAGAACTGTTCAAATGCAGAGTAAGGATGAAAAATGAACCTCTAGTCACAACTAAAGCTTCTTTACATTCTTCTAAGGAAACTAAATTGTAATAATTACATTATAATGTAATTAGAATTATTATTGTAGTCTTTCAAGGGCAAATGTAATTTGCATTGAAGTTTAGGGTTAGTGAAACTAATGTTAATGATTCATGCTATATGATTAGCACAGCTAACGTTTTAGTTGGTGCCCACCAGTGCATGTTGGATTTGTTGGAAATTCTCCACTAATCCAGTTTTTAGAGAGAATTACTGTAGCATAGCAACTGCTTTAGTTTTGTGTCACATTTTGTTCTTTGATACATGCAACAAGAAAAGAGTTGAACACAAAAGAAATCATGAGTCTAGATTTATGTCTGACTTACTTCCGGTCCTGAGGGTCAGTATTGCAGAAGGTGACGGTGTTAGCAGGATAGTGGCGTCGGAAAAAAAGCCTGGAAAAGGGGAAAAATTATGTTGGTGGATTAGTTTTATCATTGAACTGCTTACAAATGTTGCTGTGGACAGTTTCTACCAGAATGTTTTGGTCATTGTGAGTTTATTCACCAGTTACATGATGTTATCTAAACAACACTCAGTTTGTGTCTGAGAATGTGTGGTTAGGTAGTCTGAATTTAGTTCATTTTGCAGCGTCATGTATCTCTGGTAAGGACATGCCTAAAGATAAAACCGAAACTTTGTGTTATTCTGACTGGTGTCAGAAGGGGGAGGATGTTTCCGACTTACTTCCTCTGGTTGTCTGTGAGCGTGATGCCCTGGGAAGACACCTTGAAGTGCACAACGGTGGCGGTGGGAGGCGAAGCAGCAGCCAGCGTCTCAGAAATCGCCTTGGCAACAGCCTGGGGACCCGTCAGGGACTCCATCTCTACCGAGTTGATATAGAGAACGTTGCATGCTGGGAGGAGAGAGAAATCGCCCCAGATGGATCAAACGTGTTGAGCAGGATCACCTCTGTTCATGCAGAAAACGTTTTAACGTGGATCATGCTTCAGGAAGGAATCTGGGAGTTTTAGGAGGAAAATCATTCCACAGAAAGGTTACTGAGGAGATGCTGGACGCTGCTGTTAAGAACATAGGCCAACATGTAAGATGCACATTCCAGATGTGAAAATGGCTTTACCATGGGACTCAGCTGGGGCCCTCTGCACTGAGATAACAAGGAGTCAGGTTGTGAGAATCTAAATGCTGTTTCTGACACCAGATAACTGAACTTTCAACAGCAGAATTAGATGTTTTTAGATGTGTTACCTGCTCCTTGTTTCAACCTTTCAGCCAGCGGGTTTGTAGCTGTGACCTCTGGCGTTTCTTCCATCAGATCTACAGAAAGCACATTTTCAACCTTAAAAAAACCCAAAACAATGCTTCTAAAAACAGAGTGGAAGGTCAATCAATACCTGTGGTAGGGATGAGGAGTTTGCAGGGGAGCGCCAGAGGTGTGATGGCATGCTGGTAGACCAACGCAGAGAGACAACCTGCCAAACAGAAAAACAACTCTTTCAATTAATCTTTCATACTCAAAGTAGCCTCAACTTGTGAGAGAAAATAAGGAGACACTTAGTCAATAATCACCAAAAGTCTCTCAAAAGGATGCAGCACTCTTGAAATAGATAAGATGTCAAGGTGTGATCACAGAACCATCAAATGTTTTGGATCAAATAGTCAATAGGGTCGCAAGAAGTGGGTTGAGAGAAAAAGACACCAATGACTTGCTAAGGATTTGAGAAGAATCAAGCCTGAAGCTACCAGGAATCCATCTTTCATAGTCTATAACTGCCACCTACTTGGAGGAACTAGAGTACAAAAAGTTCAGAGCTCACCCAACCACTGCTGAACAAGAATCTGAAGCACCTAGACTGGGCCAAGAAATGTCTGAAGACAGACTCTACAAAGGCTTTATGGATGAAATGAGAGTGACTCTTGAAGGACCAGATGGATGGTCCTGTTGGTGGATCAGTAACAGGCACAGAGGTCCACTTCCTGCTAGAAGTGTGAGGTAGGGTACTGTAAAGAGCTGATTGGGCCTTTTTGGATTGAAGATGGCCTCGAAATTAACTTCAGAACCTGCTGCTAGTTTCTAGAAGACATTTTCTTCTAACAGTGGTTCAGGAAAACAAAGACATTGGTTTCATGCAGGACAGTTTTCCATCACATGCATCCAAGTAGCCAGTAAAGGTATTATAGATAAAACTGCTAACGTGGCTCCCTTGCTCCAATGACCTGAACCCACTGAAAACAGTCCACAATGTTAATGTAGATTATATAGACACCATTTTAATAAGTTAGAGAAAAGCAGATATGTACTTATGTTTGTTTTGTCTAACTGTACAAAGATGCCTGCTGATGTTCTGCTTACCAAAATAAGGCTCATTGGGGCAGCCTTTCAGCTTCACTCCTTTAGGACTGCTCTCAATCAGGAAGTGCCTCACCAGCTCGTTGGTGATGTCACCTGCATGCCACAGAACAACCGATTAACATCAAACCAGTTCTCAGTTCTTTGTTGTCAAGATATTATCTCAACCTTAACTGGGGCCAAATCAAGACAACAGAAGCCTCCTACCTTTCTTGCTCTGATGCACAGAGGGTGGAGGGGACGCCACCTTCATGGCCAAGCCGTACGCCCCTCTGAACGAGTGGCTGTCTCTGATGACGAAGGCTCCCGGCTCTCTGTCTTTCAGCAGGTTGATGGCTGTAATTACACAACGTATTTACGAATACATCAGAGGAAGTGTGGGTGTTGAGAGCAACATTTTGTCGTCTAAGCCCTGGGACCGCCTCCAGATGGTCAACCAGCCAATCACTGTGCCTCTGTAGAGCACTGATACTTTTATACAAGAGAATCTCTGATTAGTCAGTTTCCAGACACTACTCTGGTATAAACCTTCTAAAACATATGAGTATCACGAGATTAATGTCTAGATATTGATTTGCATGGATTTTAAAAGAATAATGGGCAAAAAGATGAGCTTTGTTCCAGCAGATGGAGTAACAAGAACATCACAATACGAGGGTCACACTAAAGTTTGTTTTTTAACAAAAAAAACATAATTGTTGTAATTTCTCAATTTAAACTCTTAGCCATAGCAAAGCGGTGACACTAACTAGATTTGAGTGCTAACATTTAAAGATCGGAAGAAGCAAAAAAGCTCTAAAATAATGCAAATTAAAAAAATTAAGAAGTAAACCATGGGCTTAGTCTCCAGCATGACGACTTGTTTTAGACACTCAGGAGGCGAGCTTTAGTCCTTACTGGTGCACTTCTGCACATGTGACAGTTTAAGAGAGATGAATGAGATATTCAGTAATTCTCTTCATATGCTGTGGTTTTCACTCTTTGGGACTGCACTAAATATAAACTGCATGCGCCTGATGTCATTGCAGTTGTGCATAATTTCAAGATGATGCAATACAACGCAAGGGAGAAAATGCATGCAGGGTGGCTGGTGGCAACTGACCCAAACCAAAGACCACATGCATATTCATTATTTCTACAAAATGATGTCATAGGGTCACTGATATTATGTCCATCATCTCAGAGTGAAAACCATGAATATTTTACCATCTGTGCAGCATTAAATAGAAACATAACACACCTTCTAAAAGTATGTGCACATCCCAGCATTAACCAAGCCTAAAGAACACAAGATAAACTGTAAATGACTCCTTACTTGATTCATAATGCAAAACAAAAAAAAAAAAGGAATTTTGAAGAGACCCAGCCAGTGTCCAGACTTATGTTTGGTGGGGGAAGCCAAGGGTGCATTCGCAGCAGCCCTTGGCCCAGTTGAAGTGAGCTCTGGTGCTGTTCGAATGCAATGCCAAGTGGACTGGGGATTGCTCCCAGAGCAGGAAGCGGACTACAGTGCAGTACAGAATGGCTAAATACAACCAAAACAGACGTGTTTCGAGCGCTAGGAAGAGAAATGGCTTGTGGTCTTGTACCAAAGAAAAAGCAAAATCCTGCAATCAGTAAAATCTGACATCACTCCATTCTTATTAACAGTTAGTGAAGAAGGAGGTTGTGCTCAGAGGTTTTCATATCGTTTCTTTCAGAGTTTCTTGGTCCAGCGCCCCCACAAGAGAGGAGATAAACAGATTTCTTAAAGGCTTTGGTTCGTTTGATACAGTGCAGTGTGAAAGTGAGCCATACCTGCTGAAATTTCAATACATGTTGCAATTTTGGTCAACAGAATCCACTAGACAATCAGGCTTAAAAACACCCTAAAAGGTAGGTTCATATCAAAAAGGGCTTTTCCACCGTTGAGGTACGAGTTCTTAACCGGGGCTGGCGCTAGAGCCAGTTCCTCACTGCTTCTATGAAACAATTCATGAAGGAGGCATCCTGGTCAATGCCTGAATTACTTCAGTTGATTATTTTTAATGGGGAGGAGCAGTAGCTCTACTTTTTGCTCCCCCCAGATGCTGAAGACAACAGAACCATAGATGATAACCTGAGAGTAAAAGACACTCCTTTCCTTCATAACTACACCTTCAGATACGGTTCATGAACATAAAACACTCCAACCCCAGAAGAAGACAAATTTGTTCTGAAAAATTTGTCTTTGTCTTTGTACTCCCAAAGTCAGTGCTTTGTAATACAAAGAGAGAATAGCCCTTGAAAGAAATTGTTTTCACACAAAACCCCACACAAAATACCTCAAGGGAACTGTTTAGTGATCCTCATCCAGATCCACAAAGTACACATGGTCAAGACAAAACAATAATTTATTTAAGTTAAAGAGCTGGTCCAATATCCCCCAGCCAGGATTAAAATCCACACTGCTCCTTCTGAACGTGATGAGCCTCTTTTCCAACAATTAAAACAAATTACCCCCCAGAGGCTGAAAACGTGAACTCGAACAGTCTAAAAGCAGCGTACCTTGCTCCCTGGAGATGTCTGGCTTGTACCAGAACTTGGTAGTGTCCTGAACAAATTTAACATTCAGCTTGGTCTCCGGGCTTCCATCTGCAGTAAAAATAAAACTATGATGAGTACCTTTGTTTGTGAAAGATGTGATATGATGACATACAGTTATAGAAAAATAGTTCAAGGCTCTTTTATCACATTATAAAGCTTGTCTTGGGGACATGACAAATCTGAATTCAGATATTTATTAATTCTGCTAGAGGTAGCTTGGAAAATTTATGTTCTTACCATGCATATTGAACCGTGAGAAGTCTGAGAGGGTGTGGAAGTAGCCAGGAGTACTCCCTCCACTCGCTGGGGACATGAGCTTCCCATTTAGCGTCCCATAGGACTGTGCTCCATTTGGTCTATCGCCACTCGACATGCGTCTCTTCTCTGGGAGCTGTGGCTGGAAGCCAGGGGCTGGGCTACCCTGCCTGAAACCTACACTCATCCCCCCATCCGGGTAGCCAGCAGGGGAAATGGGAAAGGAGGGAGTGGGTGGCCCCTGATATCCCGAAGAGCTACTCTGCCTCGACAAGTTTCCATGTCTTTCATCTGGTGTGGTGTAACCACTGTGCATGGGGTGACGATCTAAACTGGGGCTTCTCTGGGACATTTGTGTAACAGATGGATGACAGCCCAACACTGGGCTTCCTTGAGGGTGTGCGATAGATGGCTGTCGGCTAAGCACAGGACTGCTCTGAATGGGCTGACCCAGGGAGGGCTGCCGGCTGAGGAGCGGGCTGTGCTGAGAAGTCTGTCTGCTGAGAACTGGACTGCTCTGTGCTTGACGACCAAGGATCGGACTGCCACCAAGATCTGCCATTACTACCTCAAAGCCGTTAGTTGGAGGTTTTTGACCTGTCTGGATGAATCCATCTTGTCTGACACTGAAGTTCTGCTGGAGGACAGGATTATAGTTGGAGCTGTGGATGTTCGGTTGTAGCTGGAGACTTTCATTGCCATGTGTGGTCTTTGAGGGCTCTGAGAGAGGTGGGCTGGGATCAGAGCCTGGATAGCTTCCCAGTAGGCTGCTAGGACCAAGATAGGACAGTGTTGGGGTTGTAGATCCAAGGTAGGAAGAGGTCGGAGAGCTGGAGTCCAGGTAAGGAGAAGTAGATGGATTTAGGTCTTGATTTGATGGCGTGCGAGTAGGGTACGAACTCTCTGGAGGGTGTGAGTGGAACCCAGAATCAACAGTCAGTTGGGATGGAGTGCTAATGCTGCTTTCTGCTTGGAGATGATCTCTACAATTGAGAGAAGAAATCTATTAGTTGGGTTGTATGGGTCGCTTTTGCCTGGTGTATGAATGTAGCCTTAGTTTGAGGACCAGGACTTGGCACTATGTAACTGACTCACCCCTGTGAGACCTGGATGGGACTGCTGCTGGATAAAGGTGGGTTCAGTGTATGAGTGGTTGGGCTTGGACCTCGCTGCTCACTCTTGATGTCTCCAGGCGGACTAAGGCTCCGAGGTGATGTTGGTGGCTGTCCGCCTACCACTGCTGACCTCGCCACAGACTCCACATAGCTTCTTGGGCCTTGATTTAAAAAAAGAGTGTAAGATTTAAATGTATAGCCTCATGCTGTACATTGTTGATGATTGGTTTCTGATTTGTGTTTTTTTTTTTTTCCTCTTGAGCAAGAGATTAATACAATGGAACAATCAAGTCAAAAGAGAAGGAACTAATAGCGAATCTCCTTTAAAAAAAAAAAAAAAGAGTAGCTGATGATGCTGACAAGGACAAGTGAGACGGATCTTAAAGGGCGTATTACCATCATCAACAGTCAGAAAACCTACGAACCCTTTAAAATAAGACAAATGAAGAGGGTTTTAAAAATCCAGTCAATTTTTTGAAACACAATTAGCCTTTTGATAGATGCCCACTAAGACAAAATGGCATTACTATATATATCAACAGTGATTCATTTCCTGGAACTGAACAGTACCACACAAATTTCTCTGTAGACGAGAAAACTTTCTCAAAGCCGGGATCAAATAGATGTGTGCCCGCTTATTGGAGAAAGTGAAAGGATAGCGTGAGCACATCCAGGAAATGAGGAGGAGCTCTGTGGAAGTAAACAGAGGCGGGGAACTGGACAATGGGAATTCCTAGGAAGGAACAAACCAAACCTTGAGGGATAAAAACACGACACAATAAAATGCAGCTATATCAGATGCAGAGACGGAGGCAGCTATTCACGAGAATTAAGTTTAGCTGGGAAAAAACATCCTTGCTAAAAATTTGCTGTTGCAGCATGTTTCTATGACTGAGCTAAATTTTTCAAGTCTGGTTTGTTTGGGGAGGTTTGAATGTGCAATCAAACTCTGATAAGGAACCAAAACGGCAAACTCTGGTCCACCTACAAACCTAAGTCTTACTCAGTCAAAATGAACTCTAGTTCGATTCTAAGGCATATGTGAATGCCAAGCAGACCAGAAACTGTTATTTTCGTGTCGTTTCCTTCAGTGGTTCTTGGTGCAGCACCAAAACAGGTGAGTGGGTAAACGGGTTGCTTAAAGGATTTAGTTGATTTGACTCAGTGCAGTATGAAATAGAACCACAGCAGTTAAAAACATGGAACAAATATTGCAGTTTTGGTCCCCAATAAAACTGAGTGTGACTGTCGGGTGTGAAAACACCCTAAATCTCTGGGTCAGGTGTTGGTCTGGTTTGTTTCTTTTGACTTCTTCTTCCTCATGGAATGAATCACCATATTAATCTTAACTTTATTAACTCCCATTCAAAGTGCAGACTATGACTACTTTTGTCCTAGTTGGGCGTTTTCTCTTTTTTTGCATTCATGCCCAAGTTTTGTGTTTTAAAATTAATGTCAACACTCTGTGCCAACTTTCAATTGTGTTCCCGAATGCCTTGTGTTTCAATTTAGACAGATCTTTTTGGTGGGAGGGAATTAACCTGTCCTGAGCTATTAGCCTGAACAGAAGTTATAAAAAGGATGTTAAACGCCCTTTAAGATAAATGAGGTGGCTGCTGATTATGAGCTCGAGTGCCAGCAACAATCTCTAATTCTTACCTTCCTCCCTTTCACTGCTCTCATCATCTGTTTGGCATCATTGGAGATAATCCAGAAACAACATATTGTAAAGAACAACATGATGTAGGAATTCACAGTCCTAGTAATGGTGGTGTCATATTTCTTGGAGCTTACAGCTCTAAGCAAATCAACATCCCATCCTTTTGATGTAAACATTCTTCTCATTGTTAGTAATCCCTGACCTATGACCCTAAAGACATCTTCATGGTTTCAGGACCAACCTGAGCCTGTTTGGTTGAGGAGGATTTCTGCCGGGTTGTGAGGCTTCAAGCCCAGGGCTGACAGGGGAGTCTTGGCAAGACCAGGAGGAGACCGACCTGGAGGGAAACGGGGCAGTTAGCACCACACAAAGACAGAGACTTACAGCCATGCTGACAGCTGCTACCTGTTGACCGTCTGACTTACAAACTGTGGTTCCATTTAGGATGCTATTTTTATTTCTGTCAACTCTTAGAAATGTGATTTGAACAACCAACCAGGTAAGGAACCATCAGCATGTCTGGGTGGTACAAAGACAGACATATTCAGGTGGGTGTTCCCATGCTTCATGCTCTGATGGAGGATCAAAACATGCATGTGACCAATCTCAGTCAAACTCTGACCCAACCTGACTTCTAGTAGAACAAGGTGCATTAAAGCAGAGCTGAGATGAACCAATGAAGAACCTCTCTGATTAAAGGTTTTGGGGTCTTTGCCTGTCTGGACCCATGAAGCAAATCAGGCATTAAACATTAAAGATACATAAACACATCCAAGTTAAAACTGAGATAAACTGAAATAAAGTCAAAGGTTTTTTATGCCTTAACCTCTAATCATAAAAGAAGTTATTGGACTAATACCTGCTTGCTCCTTTTAATTGACACTTTTTTCCTACCAGTTAAAACTAAGAAATATGATTTACAGGCTCATACATTATCAATTAAACAACTTTTAACCTTTATGAAGATGTACGAAACTAAAGGCTCTCCCATACTTCATCCAAAGCGTTGACATTAGTTTCAGGATAAAAACTGTACTATCTTGTTCGCAGGGAGGTGTTTTCCTTTCCTTCTCGTCACCAGACTTCAGTCAAACTATTTTGCACAGAGCTTTGTGCAAAATGTGGAATTTGTCCAGGAGTTTGTTGCCATGTGTTATGCAGATATTTGCCCTGATGGCAGTGTTAATATTTCACTTCAACTGGTCGTCTTCTACTATCCGGTTTTTGTGTCTGCAGGCGACATGAATAGTTTTGAGGAGCATTTATCAGACATGGTGAGACATTACGATAATTTGTATGTATATACACACAATACCTATAAAGATTGTCAAAATGGCTAAAAACTCCTGAATGGAAATAGCAAAGTCAATGGAAGAGAAGAAAGGTGTGGCTCTGTCTCCATGGCGTTTACTCCTGGAAGCACCAGGGTGACCCCAGGTGGTCTGCTTCTTGTATGTATGTAAGGTGTGAGTAATACGACCATGTGACCGCACATCGACTGTTCAGCTTTGAATGAAGTATGGGAGAAACTCAACTAAACACTGGTAAAATTATGTTTCTGGAAAAAGGTTTTATTCCTGCTGAATCACTGAGATGATTTATCATTTTTCGTGCCAAAAAGTAATTATTCTGAACAACAACACAAAGGTAACAATGAAAGAAGCAGGTTGTGGCAGGGAAACAGGGCAGCAATGGGAACTCAGTCACAGGAGCAGGGAGAGCAGCAGCTGCTGAGAGTTTGGTTTGTAAAAACACCATTTCAGTTTTCATTGGAAGCTTTGACTGCTCTGCAGTCTCATCACAGTGCTGCTCTCGTGTGATTTTCACGCCAAAGCCGTGCAGGGCTGTGATAAGTGATGGGCAGAGAGACACTCAGGCACAGACCAGGGTTCAGGGATCAGTATGGCTGACAGGTTGGGACGGTGGGACTCCCTTCACTTACCAAAGAATCGCAATCAATTCTTTGAAACCGCACCTTTTGGTCATAGATGGTACAAGTGGGAGAGGCATCTTCTACTGAGAACAGACTGCACTGATCCTCAAACATACACTTTCAACAAGATTAGCTGGGGAATTGGTCATTTTTACTTCTACGCTGCATTTTGTGAAAAGCTGAGAAAACTCTGTAGTGTTCTTAAGAATAGCGTTACCTGCTTAGGAGGACATAAAGACGACAGCAGAGGAACTGAGCTGTGTAATTAAAAACTAAGCATGTAGTTATAAGGAAGCTAACTTGGGTCCAAAACACATCACTTGCATCCGACTCGTAATTTTTTTCCTTATGAAGACTCCAACACAGCAGTCTCTCTACGGACCACCGGACGTGCGAGATCGAGTATTTGCGAGAGAGAACTGGAAAATCCCACCAGCCGCTTGAAGAAGATGGGCATGTCACTTTTTAATTTATTTTGGCAATGCTGAGTTCCAACCATGGGTAAGTACACTGCTTTCTTCGGCGAGTAAAAAATGTAAGTTTGTATATCCCCAAAACGCACGTGTTTTACTTTGCCACCGTGTCTCACTCATGACATTCCACTCAATTTGCTGTGTGACCAAAATAGACCTCAAGGCTATTTTGGTCCCTTGGAGATGCAGTCATGGAGGAATCACCAACGGTCTGTGAAACCCCGTTGGCCCCGTGTTAATTGGTGCCTACATCATCCAATCTGATTTCCTGTTGGATCAGGGACCAAAATGGATGCAACATTTTGGTTGCATCCATTTATGTGAAAGTAGCCTCTAGGCTACGTTCACATAACAGGTGAAGGCCGCCCATATCCCATCTTTGCCTGGCATTCTGAATGACCCAATTCACATCTATTAACCCTAAAAAAAATCCGATTTATGACACTTTTATATGCAGTAGAAATCAGATACCTATCCGATAGTTTTTAAAGTGTCTGAATGGTCATGTTTCATTTTATCTGACGCTTACGTCGCTGACGTGTTACATATATAGTCAAACTACACCAGAAGAATCCAGACACAATAAATCTGAACACAAACAATGGCTGAAGCAAGCAGTGCTGACTCTTAGGATGGAGCTACGCAACAGAAAGACAGTGAGCTACTTTAATTATTTGGGGTAACAATTCGATCCAAAGTGGAAAATCAATCCATAGACGGCGGCATCCATTGTTGCTTCCATGAACAGAAGTCTGATTATGGTCACGTTCAATTAGTAGAATGAACAACCATGTAACAAAGTCATAATGGAGCATCAAGATCTGCTGTGTGAACATTGCCTGAGACGTCTGAAAGCCTAAGACGAAGCTGAAATCCAATGAAGGAACATTATCTCTGCATGTTTTTTAGAGGTCATCTTGGCAAAAGGTTAACTGGAACAGAACTTAATAAACTGAAAAAAGTTAAGACAACATGACCTATAAGACACTAATAGAAAGAAGAGTTAAACATCTAGATTGAATGGTCACATTTTTTTTTATCAGCGTTATAATCCTTCAAACCTTCTTTCCTGTTTTTCATAAACAGGAAGAAAAGTTGGTTGTTATTTAACTTGTATTTTAAAAATTATCAATCATGTATGAATTACATGAGTATCTAAGTCAAAGCTCCACAGTGCCATCTGTCAGCCGGAGGGGGGCACTTACACAGATTGAAGTAAGGGGTTTGCGGTGAGACGGGGAAGGCGGGGGTTTGGGGAAACGCCTCACCACCAGCTGTGGGTGTAGGACTGATGGGGCCTCCCTCCATCTCCTCAAAGGCCTCCCGGTAGCTGTGCATGTTTTTCTGTAGAGGTGGAAAAAATCCCATCAAAAAAGAATCACTTTAAATGTTTTGATGCATCCGGAGTGAGTTTTCTACCTCCTTGGGCCGTCCTCCAGGGTTCATGGCTATGGCGCTGACGAACTCTGGAGAAACGCACCGGACTGGAGAACGAACAGGCACATCTGGGGACAGCGCGTCATCAGAATGTCCCTCACTGGTGATGCGACGTCGGGGAAGGATTGTCGGTTCATCTGAAGGTGCTGAACGGGCCTGGACCCCTGAGGTGACGTATAAATGAGGGTTAAAGGTCAGAGATGAGAAATGCCTGTTGAAAGCATCCTTTCATATTCAACATGCACACTGGAGAAAGTTGCTAAAGGAGCAAACGCACACCAACATTTTAGCATCATATCCAATAAATGCTGTTAAATTCTCAACCTGGGTGAATACAGTCATAAACAGGCGCCTTTTTTCATCAAATCAAACACTGGCGGCTCCTCAAAGCGCTGAGTTAAGCTGATTTTCATTAATCTGCTTCAACTTGGAGAGCCAGGCAGAAAGCTAGCAGCATTACAACAACAAACAGGACTGGAGTTAAGATTTTTATGCAAATAGGCAACAAAGTGTAAAGTGGAGGGTTGGAAAAATGACATGAAAGCAGAAACAGAATCAGTGTGTTAGATCATCACATTTTGCATCAGGATCTGTTCTTATTGGAGGAAGGCAGGAAAAAAACAAGTTTAAGACAAAGAACATTTTAGTTAATTGTGTTTGTTCTGAGGCAGCTTCCTCTGCAGCTTTAAGGTTTCACCAAGACAATCGAACAGATGCTTTACATCCAAATGAAGTATTTCATTTTCGCCCTCTTTATTACTGACGGAAATCATTTAAAATGTGTAAAATGTTAAAAATTTATTTAGGAAGCCAAATATTTAGTTACATCGCTAAATGTTTAGTTTAACAGCTGGGAGTACAGATCCTAGCTGTCCAGTTTACAAGCTTACAACACTGTTTACACTGCTGGTCTAATCCACTTTCATAACAGTTTCACATTAGGTGGTCATATTGGATTGTGACTCTGGGCAGTGTGGGAAACCTCTGGCTTCTGAGCTAAAGTGGAAATGCAGTTTACTGTACTTGGGTCTGCAGGCACTGAAGACAGAGCTGTGTGTGGACGAATGCCTGGTCTCAGCTGTAAATGAAGTGAGGCAGCGTTTCTCCCGACTCAATGGAAAAGGTGGAGGACACAACATGAGAACAGCTGTTCTACTGCGCCTCATATTCAGGACAAATCTGGGTTTTTTCCTGGTTTAAAACTGAAACACACCCACTGAGAGACAGAGCTCTAAAACTGGGGCCCAGATGTGTCCAAAACACACACCTCCCTGTTACAGTATGCTGTTACCATAGTAACGGCTAATGGTTAACAGCTGCCGATCCCAGAACCATGAGGCCTTTTCTCCGATCATTCTGTGGACGCAGCATGACGGTGAGTCTGAGATCGACCTCCATGAGGCTTCCTCTGATCGTCACACCTGCTGCTGTTGGAGGCTGAAGACTCTCCTGTTGAACCAAACTAATTATTCCTAAAATAAAGGCAGCTCTGATGTGAATCCCTTCGTTACCTAATTCCACCTCTATGGTTTGTGGTTGTGTTGAATCTCTGGGAAGGATCTTCCTCCATGGTGAAGATTGGGACAAACACCGATGCTTCCAACTAGGACAACTGTGCTCTGCATTTACTTTGTCTGCTTTTGTAAATTGTGAAAACGGTTCAAGTGATAAAAGTGGTTTTGAATGAGGCCAGTGTATCCTTCCTGCAGTATTGTTCGCCAACTTTGGCAAAACAGATCTTGTGACACGCTCTCCCCTGGCAGGACACAGAGCCTCCTTTGTTCCTCTGCTGTCCCGTTCTGGTGAAACTTTAAAGTTATCCCTCTGGTCTGTTCAGCCCACTCCTTCACCTTCAGAGAGGAAACTGCAGCTCAGGACAAACACGAGCGGTGAGGAAGTTTGATGTTTCTCAAGCTGGAGAATGACGGAAAGAGTTTTTATTGAGGAAGAAGAGGTGAAATAAAGACGACTCAATGCCAACAAAAGCCCACCACACTGAAAAGGCAAAGCAGAAAGAGATTTGAACTCAGACTGAAGGAACGCTCAGACAGACTGAAGGAAAATCATCTCCTGTTTTCCTGAAGCGTTCCTTCAGACCGGCTGGGAGAACCAACCCGACAGGGAGTGAGAGCGGCGTTGCTCAAACTGAGGAGAGGTCATGCTGGGGTTGATATTTTGGACTCGAGCCGAGAACTCTGGACAAACAGATGAACGATGAAAGAAAGGAGATTATGATAAACTAGAAGAAAGACGAGCAGAGGGAGGATGAGGTCATCTGAAAATAACAGCAGAAGAAGAAGATAACAGACATCATGTGCTCCTGTTCAGAACACACAACGTTGTCTCACATGACAGCAAAACTAAAAACATTTGAATAGCACTAAAATGAACTGAAGCTTGTTTCTGATTCCAGAATGCCTTGCTCTCCGTCGTTGTGGTTCATGTTCCTGTGCTAACCCATCTGCAGGATGTCAAATGCTTTTATCTGGACACCGTCAACCTGCCGGACTGGAAACCTCTTCCTGTTTGAGGCTGAGTGATGGAGACGGCCAGGAAACGAGATAAGGGCAGAGCATGTTTATGCTTCGGCCATTTTTCTCCTCTGGTCTCTGTCCTGCCGCTCAAAAAGATAAAGACCAAATGAGGGCAAGCTGTGTGGACTTTATGAAGAAAAAAAACTCCAGATTTTTAATCTAAAATTTTGAAACCAAGATAAATTATTTAGAGATTGTTTGCACATTTAATGGGACTTAATTTCTGTACAATTAGACACAAAAGCAAACTGATCTGCCAGGGAGAAGAACAAGGCAGAGAAACTAAAACCTGGGTAGATGATCCCTGGTTTCCACTGGTGGCTGGACTCTCACTGGGCAGGCGGGTTGAACCCAGTCTCCTAACATGGCGTCATGATGTTACAATGACGAGTGTGACGTACTGTTATGTCTTGTGCTTGTTGCAAGCAATGACATTTTTTTGTCCCCCAAGCAATGGAGAAAATGTCAGCAGCTCTGCCCTAACCGGACCGAACCTTTACCCTAAGGACAAACAGCTGAAGGAGACCCAAGAATGATGCAGCACAAGCTGCTATTTTCTGTCTCCATTTTCTAGTGGAACTAGAAACTGCTGTCCTGACCCATCCGGTGTCCTCAGTGGAAACGAGGCGTAATGTTGACTCACCCCACCTTGTAAAAGTTTTTCACGTTTTTGGGAGGCAATCTCTTCAGGCGACCCCACAGATTTTATCAGATTTATCTCTGGAGCACCAAAACATATATTTTCTTCTGGGAATGTTTTGTTTTGGGTTTGCATTCAGACTCTTTTGACTCTGAAGATTAAAACAAAACCCTGTTCAGCATTCTGGCAGACAGCTACACATTACTGGTCAAAACTGACGAAGAACTACTCTTAACTTCATCCGCCTAAACGAAACCTCAGCTCCATCTAAAGAAAACCAACCACAGATACTGCCACCACCACATTTCACAATAGGGCTTGTTTTCTTTCAGTGATGACCCGTGTTGTTTTTGTGCCGATCAGAACTTCTGGAATTGTGGCCCAAACATTCCAGTTGGTTTCCTTCAAACCAGAATACGCTCTCCCACAAGGATTTAAGAGATTTTATCCAAGCCTGGATGTTTTCCCTGAATGAATCTGTTTTTCAACCAAGTCCAGACATAAAGTTGGAAATGACCAGTACTTCCTGCTGACCCTTCGGTGGTGGACTGATGGACAGCCACACGTTTTCTGTGTAATTTTTGAAATGCATATATTTTCTGTCAGTCATCCTATTTTGTTTCTAAACATGAATGGCTTAACTGTGCTTTAGAAAGTTGATATACTGCTGTAGATCTCATTTTGTACCCTTCTCCTGACTGATACCTTTGAATAGTATGCTCTCTAACCTCTGCAAAATCTGGCATTGGCGATGTTTGCAGATTAGAAGATGTCAAGAAACTGCAGCCCAACTTTATATCAGATTATTTAATTTCTTCAGATTGATGGCAGATGAGAACCCACTAGTGTGTACATGTTTAGTGGCCAAAAAAAATTGAATAAAAAAAAGGTAGGACATTATTTTCTAACACACAGGTGTCAAACTCCAGTCCTCCAGGTGTCCTGCAGGTTTTAGATGTGCCACAGCTACAAAACACTAGAATGAAATGGCTTGTGTAGCTCAGATCTCCAGAGACTTAATGGCCTCATTATTCTATTCAGGTGGTGCAGCAGAGGCTCATCTAAAGGTTGCAGGACAGCGGCCCTTGAGGACTGGAGTTTGACTCCCCTGTTCTAACACAACAGATAAAAAGGTCTTACCTGCCACTCTCTGGGCCACCAGACCTTCTACATTGAAGACTTCCTCTGGCTCACCGTCTCTTGGCTGAGATGATGCTGAGGCAGAACTTGGGCTTCTTTGGGATTCTGAGACATCTGAGTGCTGGATACTTGTCGGGAATGTGGTGATAGGTTTGAGCTGAAGGTGGGGGCTTAAAGAGGGAGGGATCTGTGATGAACCACTGGTTGCAGAGGAGTAATTTGGAGATCCCTTGAAAGGTGAGGGCTCTGGTGAACCTGGCTTCCCAGATGATGTGTGAGCTGTTGATAGACTGCTAGTCAGGCTGGGCACTTGAGCAGTAAGGTTAAGGGCAGCATCAGTCTGGAGGGACGGTCTGGTTTGGCTCTGGGAGAAGGACGGCTGTGTGGTCACCACCATTTCTCTCAGTGGAGCACTTTGGGATTTTGATACGACTGAACGGCTGGGCTCCAGGTTCAACATAAGTCGGTTAAGGGTTTCGATAGACTGCTCGATCTCTTCCTGAGAAGCACTGTGGCGGTGTGGGAACTGCGGCAGGCTGTGGTGAGTGGACATTGACACAGACGGAAGTGGACTGAATGTGATTCCTTCAGTTACTGGCTCCTCTGGAACTCCAAATCGCTGCCAGACATTGAGACCACGTTGGACGGCGTCCCTGCTGCTGATGGTGCGGGTCGGAGCCTGTGGCATGGACTTTGGCTCGGCACCAAAGGAACGAGAACGAAACAAGTTGCCGTTCTGGGTAGCCATGTAATTTTCCAATGATGGGGTTAAATCACTTTGGATCAGAGCAGCAGGTTTATCAGATCTGCCTACATGTGGCTGAATGGTTTCCAGAGGTTTCTCTGGGATGTTGCGCTCCAGATACGGCACAGGTTCCTGGCCATTGATAAGTGATTCAGACTGGTAGTAAAGATCAGCCGGTGTAGCTCGTCCGTCTGTGGAGGAAAACGTCCCCAGACTGTCCACACTGTTGCCCTCTTGACTGGTGGGCAGTTCATCATCCAGGATGTCTGTTTCACGATCAATACCACTGTGCCCATTTACATGGACCTGGGCGGGCACCAGGTGAAGCATTCCTGCAGCGGCAGCAGATGTTGGCGTGGACAAGTAGGCCTGTCTGTGCAAGGGCCCCTCCAGTCCACTCAGTAGTTGCTCTAATTCCTTCTTCTCCTTGGGACTTATTGGTTGTTGTGCTGGTGGAGCTTGTTGAAGGACTGAAGGTAACGCCTCATCCACAGAGACGTGTGTCTGGCTCACAGTGGAAGCCTGAAGTGCTGATGTGGCTTCATCCGTTCGGTCAGTTTTGATAGAGGCAGTGGAGTTTCCTGAATCACTGCTCACTGACAGGGCGTGGTCACCAGCAGGTAGAGCGTGTTCAACAGCCGTGGCCGGAAGGCCGTTTGACGTGACCGTTCCTTCACCAGACTCCTTTTTACGAACTTTGGCATAGAGACTCCCGTCCAGAGGCCCCTGGGTGTGAATGACGTCTGAAACAAATAGAACGAAGTCTGTTTAGAGTCTGATTAACAATGTGTCTGTTCTTCAGAACCCATTTATATTCAGCTGCCCACACATTCCCATAGCCACAGTGACTCGGCAACTACCGATACAACTGTGCAAACTACTAAAAATAAATCAAGACATTAAGGAGAAAAGTGTGTGCAGCTATGAAGAAAAGCTATCCAGCCAACGGCGCTGCTGGCTTATTTCCACTTTTCTACCAGCTTCAGGAAATGAACATTTACTGCAGATTGTGCTGTGGAAAATATGAAATCACCAGGGTTTGCCCCCTTTATTTAGCTAACCATATAAATATGTGCCATCTGACTAATACTGGTCAATCAGACAAAGATTTTTCTAGCATTTACAGCCTACAGCTCCAGCCAAGGCTTGTAAGGATATAGGGTGTCCCAGTCAGAAAGATTTAGTCATCACTGGAAATTTTCCTCTCACTGACAAAGAAAGGCCAGAAGGGTTCTCCTGTGTTTAAAAAACAAGCACAACATACCAGGAGAGGCACTTAGAAAGTTAAAACAGAACCCCGAACAAAGCCCAGTTCTTTTCTGTCATCGGTCAACGATCAGTCAACTTGTCGGACTAAAGATTTAAAACATTCTGCTCGTCATACATGGGTAAGAGTTCAGATAAAAGCAATACCTGGTTCTTTCCTCCTCCACAAAACTTTCTAAGAAACCCATATCAAAGCATGGACATGTATCCTTTTCTGATTGTCCAACTGAGAAAGAAGCTGCACAAAGACGCTGCCTGTGTCTCTGCAGCCTATAGAAATCTTCATCTCAGTGGTGAATACGGGGCTCAGTCCTGGAGCCCAGTGGGCGGACGCCGGGCACCGCGGAGCCTCCTGGGCTGACCCAGGCAGACTGCCAATAGAATATAAACGTGTTCATGTTTGACGTGATGCACAGATGATCAACAAAAGACACTCAATATAGCTGTAAACACAACTTATAAAGGGCCAAGTCCTACAGTTGAATTTAATAAATATGCAATTATGAGTTTTTAAAGCAGATTTTTATTCATCTGCTGGATCCATTTCATTTTAAACAAAAGCAAACATTCATTCATCCATCTTTACTCATCTAACCAGGTTGTCGTGGTAACAACCTCAGG
Organism: Brachyrhaphis terrabensis; assembly: GCA_903067065.1. Classification (NCBI taxonomy): domain Eukaryota; kingdom Metazoa; phylum Chordata; class Actinopteri; order Cyprinodontiformes; family Poeciliidae; genus Brachyrhaphis; species Brachyrhaphis terrabensis. Next base: position 29,890 of record CAEGAG010180027.1, read on the forward strand.
AAGAAACCCAAGCATCCCTTCCCGTCTGACTCCTGGATATCAAGGTGATCTGGTGACTTCTGGGATTTCTTCCTATGTGGAAATGTCAGGCAGCTGTTTCTAAACCTTGGTAAAGGACCATCAGAAGAAGCAGTTATTCTGACCGTCGTGCCCTGGCCATTCAGAGCCTTGGGGTCCCACTCAACCTGAAGGACAAGAAGCTACCTCCAGGTGGAGCCGTGGCAGCAGGTGGTGCTGATTTCCTGCATCAGATTCTTGTTGCTAAGTAAACGGTACTTAAACCAAAAACTGCATGTTGCTTAGTGAGTCAAACTGTTCACCAGCTTTGTTTTCTCCTTCACTGACTGTTCAGGTAAACCAGTCAGGTGTCTGGCTCTACCAGAGCTGCAGTCAACCAATTTCAGTCAACAACCACTCGCCAACATGTTCCAACTTGATTGACCTATAGTCATGTTTCTGGACTTTGGATGGAACCTGGAGTACCTGGGCAGAACCCACACATGCACCGGAAGAACATGCAGACTCCATGCTGAAAGAGCTCAGGCCGGGATCCGAGTGTTCTTGCTGCAAGGCAGCAGTGATACCAACTATCACACAGTTCAAACCCAAATGGAACCAACTTTGTTGGGTTTTTATCACGTCCTCTGAATGTCCAGCTGGTCTGAACAAGTCATCACTGCATATTTGTAAATCTCATAAAAACACTCTGATATCAAGCTGTGCACAGTCCTGCAGACACGTTTAACGCAGCAGTCATGCAGATAAACATAGACGTTACTCATGAAAGAAGAGCCCTTTGCGCTCTCTGCTGTTTATCACCTGTCCTGTAGTCAACACTCCCAGACTTAATACCTCAACACGCTGCGCTGCAGCCTGGTCAGGGAAACAGCGGGAAGCCAGCAGGTTTCCTACCTGTGTGAGCGACAGACAACCATTCATCCCCAAACTACGGAGGGAAAGCCCTGCGGCGGAAAGTCGGATAAGCAGAGCGGCTCCTGGCTCCTCCTCCCTCTGCGGAGCCACTTGGTGTCAGAGTTGGAGCTGCTGGTGTTGCAGGCTGCTCTGAGGTCTGCTCTGCTCCACAGACTGCCCCTGTTCTGTTTGGGCATGTGGGAGGTCTGTCACAGCAGCGTGTGTGATGGTGCGTGTAGGTGGAGGCTAAGGGGCCACCGAATTCCACAGAACGGGGTTTGATGGAGCCTCATCCAACTTTATTACACACACGTCCTTCCTTTACACACTAATTCTGATGAAAACTGCAAAAGTGCCTTTATTATACTAATACTTTAAATAATTCAGAACCTATTCTCCTTGCACCTGGATGCTGCTCAGTTCACTTGCTGGAGTTAAAAACATGGCTGTAATGGAAAGAAGAACATTTAACAAGCTGGAGAGCAGGAGGAACTCCACCCTGCTGCAAAACAGAAGAACCAGAACCGTTAACTCTATTTTCTGTTTATTTATTGCCATGAAAGAATCATTCTTTCTGAACTGTTTGGAGATATGAACCATTCAGTTCCTTTATTGCATTGTGTCAGAAGACTCACAAGACTCCAACCTCTGGATAACATTTATTTAAAATTCTTAAACATATTTTACACCAATTCAAAGCAGGTTTATGGGTAAAGAGTCTATAACAATATGAAAAATATTTTTAATTAGGCTAAAAATGTCCAACAAATTTCCCCCAACTGTCTCAGTGTCCTACGCCTCTGATGAGGAAGATAGCTAACGATTCCAGGACTTCAGTCATCCGTCTTTAAACTGATGTGACGAAGGAGCAGCATCTCCTCTTGTCCTACAGGACATCTAATCCGTCACTTTACACTTTCGTCTGCGGTCCGAACGACTATTTATGTTGATGCGTCTGCTGCTGTTTTCATTTGCTTGAAATGAATCCACATAAGCCTCTACAAATAACCTTTGACAGAGCCGTGCATGTGATAAGACGGAGCATGTGTTGAGAGGAAAACAGAAGCTGATTTCTGATCGTTCTCAGATCTTCATCAACAAGAACAGCAGCTGATAAACTCAAACTTTTTACGGCTGTAATCTAAGGCTCGTTTAGGATATTTTAAGGTTCTGTGAGCCATATGGTGCAACTGTTTGACCTCTTCATCTTTGAACTTTGGCCTCTCACCCCAGTGGCAGTAGATACCCCCGTTACAACGGAAATAGCATGTTACTCCTGCGGCGTCCATACACAAACACACATGTGTGCAGCTCCTGTTGGTCTCTCTGCGTTTGAAGCGCTGCATTAATAAAAAGCAATCATGAAACACGTTCTGGGAATGTTCCCCACGGCGACTCATAGCAGGACCAGAATAGCGCTACATGTATTTACATTTAATACGCCCCAGAGGCCGCGCATGATGCTGTAATCGTATGTAAGTTTAGTCTGCGGCCATATTTGGACAAAGGTAATGGCTGAACGATTGATTTGCCAACAAAGGCTGCCTTTACTGTAAACTGGAGCTCAATGATTCTTACTTACAGTAATACAGAGTGTTTGGAAATACTTACACAAGAACTGCAACAATACGCAGTAAATCATAGCTGAATCTGAGTGAAACTGGCAAAGTGCACAACCCCATTCTCCCCAAAACACTAGTCCCAGTAAGCACTTGTGTTGCAGCTCATCAAATATTCATCAGAAGCCGTAGTGAGTCGATATCTGGAAGTGCAAAGTGTTTAGGACTGGAAAATAAAGGACAAGATAATGGAACAAACAAGGTAATTGATTTTCAATCATGATGTCAGCAGTTTTACAGAAACCACAAATAATAAAGTATCAACAGCTAACACCCTCCACATTGACATGTAGCACCAGAGTCAAACCAGCCCCACCTTGTGGTCGTATTAAGACAAAGATCCAGCAGTGTTTCCACACCTGTTAGTTTGGTAGACTTTGGTTTGATCTCTTTCTCACTGCTCGGTGTCAAACCAAGTAAATCCTCTGAGCAACCTGTTCCCCTCCTCACCTGTGGGGGCGCTGCACCAAAAACCACTGAAGGAAACGACTCTTCATCCTCTGTCTCTGTTCATCAGTTCTTGACCTCAATCTCAATCGTTTTGGGTTCCTTTGGGTTTAGGGGTGATTACTTTTCCCCCAGGTTGGTTTGAAAGGCTATTGATGAAACAATAAACCAAAATCTAATGCGACCGGCCACTGATGTAGGATGTACCAACATAGTCGCTTCATGATAATAAAACATGGCTCCTCGTGGAATGAGGAGTATCGTGTTATGACAAAGATCAGGAGTGATGGGAGTATCAAAAGAAAGACGGTAACCAAAGAGAAGTGAGTTTCCCAGTGGAACCAGAATGAGTTGCTAGAGAAGCCGAGGCCTGAGAACGGATCTATTCAGGAAGACAAACGACCCACATTAACAGGTCCCACGGGCCGCAGGATGATAAATAAGGCAGCAGAACCACAGAAGTCATGTGTTCATGTTGTTTTTGGGAATGCTGGGAGGACGACTGGAAACCAGAGGTTGGTGGTTCATGCTCTTAATTTGGATTCAAACATTTCAGATTCTTTTGGAAACAGATTGTTAGCTAGCTAGCTAACAAACACAAGGAAAGTACTTAGCAACTAGAAGAAAGGGAGTCGGGGAAAGATTGATGCTTTTATAATTTCTGTTCAATACCTTTGTTAATGTTTTAAAGTACTTGGCTAGCTAGAAAGATAGTGATAGGGAAATTGATTTATGAAAATGTCAGGAGAAATTTTCCTAAAAAATAGCAGCATACATGTATAATTACATTAACAGAAAAGAAGTTTGAGTTTTCCAGTAATTAATTGTACCTTTTTGCTAGTTTAATCATTTGTGGTTAGAGGAAGGAAGCAGCTAACGTAAGGATAGCAGGGGTTGCATCATCTGCTATAACCTTGTTTTCCTTCCTCATAACTTTGTCCATGTTTGTTTTTTCCAGATGGATAAAGGCCCATAATTAATGACATCCTTGGTTGTGTTTGGCTCGTTCAGCCGAATCAGCTGTGTAAAGCCGTGCTGTTGACTGCTAACAGCTGGAATAAAGCTGTTTCCATTAGACGATAACAGACCTCCCATTCATTCCAACACATAATGGACAGCAGATAACCAGCACCACTCTGGAGCTCACAGACTACAAGAAAACAGGCAGATACACCATTAATTCTCCTGGAAGTCCTTAACAAAGCATTTGGTTGTTAACGAAGCTCCGTTTCCCCGGTCGCCCTGCAGAGGCCCTCTGCCTCTGTGGCCCCTTCATGATCCAAACAGGGACACTCCACAGCACAAGGCGCTTGTTGTCTCTGTGTCTGATGCAGACCTTTAGTTCTCCATCTTGGCCGTTACGCAACCAGAGCTGTTTGGAGTCAAAGCAGAATAATCTGCCAAAGCCCAGGACCAGAATGGGGTCGATGGTGTGGCAGCCTGTTGCCAACACAAAGACCGAGACGTCAGATTCCTGCTGGAGGGACGACCGGTCCCAACAAACCTCAGGGAAACTTTCAGATGAACAACAACAAGTGTCTCAAACTGTCAGGGTTGGGTTTTATTCCATGATGGAATGTGACCTTCAGCGAACCACTGAAGGTCACCCGGCGGGGGGAACGGGTCAGCGTCGTCTTCACATGGAGAAATTATTTTCCTGGGAACCACTTTACACGGTTCATACGCTGCCTTTCAACCAACCGTTTACATGAATCAGATCCGGAGCCATAAGCTTTAGGAGTTCCTCAGGGTTCTGCTTCCGGCCCAGTTATTCTTTTCATGTTTTCCTTTTGAAACAATATTTTAAGAAAACCAACATCTCATTTCAACTTTATCCACTTTGCTTTTAATAATTTCAATCAAATAAATATTTAAATGTAACTGACGACCGATGTTGAGAATCTAGTTGTTTAGTTTGCCGTATGTTACTTACATCCGGGTCAAATCTAGTTTAAATTGTTGGTTTTTTTACAGATCAATCGCTACAAAATGCTAAAAATGAAGGAAGTTGATTTTAAAGTCTCAGTTATAGATGTTTTCAATGATCCAGCTCCATCTTACCCTTAAACCACAAACAAGCTTCACATTACAGCTGAAAACAAAGTCCTGGCTGCTTCTTTCTTTAATTCGCTCCAATCCTAATCTGAATCCTTCTGGGCTTAAAGTTTCAGTTTGACTTCCAAGTTCTGCTGTTTGGACTGCAGGAGCTCGACCGAACAGACGGACCGGGCTCGGCCGGGAAAACAACCACGACCCGGAGCTAACATGCATGAGGTCATCGAGGAATTGCTGGAAGAGGTGAAACAGCAACTTTGTGGCAGGAGAAAATCTGTTTACAGAGAAATCAAGGTCACTGGAGGTCTGAGCTTGTCCTGGAGACGTTACTCCGCTAATGAAGTCACCGCTGGACTCTGGTAACAGAACCTCAGGTAACCAGGAGAACATCTGAACCTTCAGGGTTGATGAGTCTCTAAACCACTGAAACTCAAACTGTAAACTGCAGACGATTAAAACCTCTGGAGGTTTTTCTCCGCTGTCATTCCAGAAATGATCAAAATATCAGAAGCACCGGACAAACATCGACATTCACACAGTTAAACATCCAGACAGCAGGATAATGCATAACTTGATGTTACTTGGTGAATCAGAGGCTGTGGCTCCGCTGCGTCCAGAGGGTCCGACTCACATGTCCTCCCAGCTTCTCTTCCCGCAGCGTCACAGAGGAAAAACAGCAGCACAGCCGAACCCTGGGCTGCAGACAGCAGTCTGAAGCAGAGCAGCTCAGAGTCGCCGCCCCGCCGCGTCGCCCCGCCGCTGGACGAGGAGTCTGCGTTAACTCCTGCAGCTCCTCAGAGCAGCGGCAGGCGCAGCCGAACCGGGGAAGAAAAACCAGCTGAGTTTGATCCTGCAGCCGAGAGAAAACAAAAACACAACAACCTGCCTCCAAACTCTGATAAATAAGGGAAAAACAGGAAGTATCCAGCATGTTTCTGTTCACTGCTCTGACCACCGAAAGTCATCTGGAAGGACGAACTCAGACCGACAAACTGCAGCTGAAACTTCTCTCTATTATTTATTAACTTTTCCAACATCAATTTTCAAGTCTTCCAAGGTTGCTCAATCGAATTTAGATCTGAACTTTGACTAGGCCACGCTGCCACATGAATCTGCTTGGATCTGAACCATCTCTTTGTAGCTCTGGCTGAATTTTCAGCAGAAACACCAGAAGCTCAGTTTTTGAGCAGAACTGTGTGAGACAGGTTGATGGTTCCGGTCCAGAGCGCCGACCCAACTGGATCCAAACGGTTCTGCTACATGAATCACATCATCATCGCAGCAGGAAGCCAGTTCAGTCTCATCATGTTAAATATTTTATATACATATAATTCAAACCTTACAGAAAAACTGTAATAAATTAAAGTTTAATATAAAATCAATTAAATTCAGTTTTTAAACAACAGAATTTAAGAAGAATCAATAAAATGTATTCAAATAAAAATGGCTGCTGGTTTTTAAAAAAGGTTTGTTTTGTTTTGACTAGTTCAGGATGATGTGACACACACACACACACACACACACACCTCTGCAGAATGAGGTGAGACTTTCACCTGCTCTATTTTAGCAACATCTATTTCAGGCTGCAACACTTTATGAGCTGTGATAAAGGGAAGCCAAATGACCTCTGACCTTTGACTAACTGGGAGCCTAATAAAAACAGGTGGGGGAGGGGATGTGAGGACTGCAGCCTGACCCCTCCCATAACACACACACACTTCCTGTTTGAGTGTTTTGTTGAGCGGCGCGGGGCTGGGCCGGGTCGGCTCCTCGGTGCCACTCAGGGCGTGGCGTCGCTTCCTTTTTGGGTGGCACAGAAAGCGGCGCTCTGGTCTCAGAGCGACCGCGGCCGCCTCAGGGGAAACCTCGCTCCATGCCTGTGGCTCGGCCCAGGAATGTCTGCAGACCCGGGTCTCCTGGGTCCGCTCGGCTTCTCTGTTGTGATAATTTCACCGCAGATGATTTGGGCCATAAAACCGTCTCACTTCACCGTCGGCCATCATTTACACCCAGAGTGGGGAGATTTTCAGGAGATAATAAAACACAACAAGTTTATGATGTGAGGATATTTTTGGTGCACAGCAGATCGTCGGGAACGGTACGCTCCGTCTCGGCCCACAAGAAAACAACAGCAGCTTCGGGCCAATGATAGCACAGAAACGTGTTTACACTGTGACATCTAGAGCGGATGGATCCGTCTCCATCCAACTGCTCAGCACCAAGACCTGCTGCACTGGAACAGAACCAACCCAACCCTGGTGGGATCGAGTCCCAATGTGGACCAAGCTCCACACGCCACAGCGAATCTCCAAGTCCACGAAACACAAATCTATTTAGACAAACTACCAGGTCCAGCATCACTGAATGTTATTGGACCGTCAGTAAAACTCTCAGTCCTTGTACTAGACCTTAGAGTCGGATCCAACCACAGGTTTATACACCTTCAGAACGGGTCGATACGGTTCAGCATTCTGTCTGTTTCTGCATCATTCCTTCAGCTAGAGGTTGATAGGACAACGGTACGGTCAGGGCGGAGCTACAGGCGTCACACAACACCAACAACACCGTCTTTCTGTCCATTGACTGATGGACAGAAAGACGTCATTGCTTGTGACAACCACACTTGTTGTTGCACTAGGATGATGTTTGGCATTTTGGATTTAACTCTGCCTGCCAAGTGAGAGTCCAGCTTCTCTCAGTGGTTAATGTCTCTTAGAGCCACGTTGGGTGTGTCTCCAGTGTGTGAGTGGGAGCTGTGGTCGACGCGCTGATGATGTCATTGTGTGCATCCCCAAACCAGTTTCTCCAAAATCTCAGTCTACTTGTTCGTTCCAGGTTGGCCCGTCCAGTTGGCATTGTATGAACTCTTCCTCCACAATTTAAACCTCAAGGTTTGACCATGGAATCATCCATTTGCAACTCGCCGTCTCACCAACTACTACAGTCTCATCATGGATTGAAAATGTTGGTGGGGAGGTTGGAATAAATCTACGGGCCAATCAATGAATGTGGTCTGCTGCCAATCAAATCATCTGTGCACAATATCCAGCTTGGACCGGCTGGTACCAACCCTGAGGTGGTTCCAAAAATGAGGAAGGACCACACTTGATCTGCCACTGGAGACAAATCTGGTGGACTGGGGAAGAACTGGTTAAAGCCCATAGAGAAGAGTCATAAAACAGCGTACCGACCCGAACAATGTTTGCAGAGCTTTACTGCTCTTGAATATTTAGACTGAATCAAAGACTCTTGTTCTCACCATCTGTGGTGTCCTCGCAGAGCTGGTTGAAGTTTTCATAGGAATCCCAGCGAATCAGAGGATCCTGGGTGTTGTAGTCAACCGAGACTGTCGGCCCGTTTTCCAGGTGATCCATACCTTGACCAGAAGTACAAAGAGACGGAGCAGAAGACGTGAATGTCTTTACATCAGACGCTTGGACTTTACAGTGACTCAAAGGTAAAGACAGGTTCGAACTCACTGATGCTTACCATGGATTTTCTCTGGTCCAAAGGAGAAAATAAACTCTACTTTTCCATATTCTGGAAACCTGTCATCTGAACAAAGGAAGCATTTTAAAGTATGAATAATTTTCACATCAAACAGGTGAAACCCAGAGGAGAAGCTCAGCTCCCTTTTACCTTTAAACGTCTCATCCAGCTCGTCCTTCCCAAACACGATTCCCAGGTCATGGACGGCGCAGGTGTGGAACTGGACCCGGAATATCACGTCTCTGCAGGGGCTGCGGTAGCGTTTGTGGTAGCACTTCAGCTGGGGGTCAAACAGAGCAGACAGAGGTCACCGTCAGACCGCTGGATGGTTCACAGACTGCTACAGCACCGTATGTCCTCTGACCCAGGAGCCTGTCTGGGTTCTAACAGCCCAGAGAGGCTATATGGTGCTGGAGCACATGACCTTTAACCCCTGGACAAAGGAAGCGTCCTTCTGAGAACAATATTTTAAATGTTTTTTATATTGTGTGACCCAAAGTAGATTAAAGCCTGTTAGCATTTGGCTAATGGTTTGAATCAGATTCATGTGCTGCACAGGGGGGCCTTTTTCCCCAGGCCCCCAAAATGTCTGTGCACACCCCTGGATAAAGGATTAGAGCCTCAATGTGAGTTGGTTCTGAGTCCAGAGGTACCACCAGAACCCTGAGTCAAACCTCAAACTCAACAAAGAAAACTTTCTCTGGTGGAAGAAGCAGCTTCTTTTAACACGTCTGGAAAATCTGAAGGAAAATGAAGTTTTTCTCACTGTTATCATCCTTATGCTAAAGCACAGAAGAGGCAGCATGAGGCTCGTTTTTAGAGATTTAGCTCCAGACAGATCAGGAAGAAAACCTTTAATAAAGACAAAACAACCAAATGTTCACATTTCTCTCCAGAAGGAACCAAAAATACAAATATGAACAAATTCAGTTTTTCCAAATGTGCTTTTAGAAACCTGAGGGAACATGCTGTGATGTTTATGTTATTATTTCCTAACAGCTCTGAACCAGAAGCGGCTTCTTCCTGTTTCATGTTTCCACTATAAACACAAGATCTGGATCTGTGTTCACATTCAGGAATGATTCAGTCACAATGTCGAACGATTCTTTTTCTGGATTCAGTTTTATAATCAGCCAGTTTCCTCCTGATGACCAGCAGCAGCTCAAATACTGACAAATCAGATTTTGTTTCTTGCTCATGAAACGCATCAGTGACCAAACTGAGTTCAGTAAAAATCAGATAGATGCTAAGATCAGATGATATGATGCATTAATTTAGTCCCTCTGCTTTCTACCGGATGGAAAACCAGAAGCTATTTTTCTTTTTGTTGTTTGTTGTTCGTTAGAAATAAATAATTAACTTAAATGTAAAGAAATTCCTTCAGATTGTACGTCCTGAAAGTTAATCAGCATCAATGTTCGGGATAAATTTCAATCCTAAGGATAAATCAGAGAACCCCGGGCCCCTTCGGGTTGGCCCCCGGCCCACAATGACATCATCTCCGTTCCTGTAATCACAACAACAAGAAGCTCAATCTGATCATTAATTCAGTAGAATCCATTAGTCTGCCTTAAACACGGGATGAGATACGGGTTTGCAGAACTGCAGAGTGGTTCTGATGGATCCGGAGAACTCGGCTCATGGAGAACTTTATGGTTTCAGCGACAGGATGGAAATAAAACCAATAACACGACTGCCGGACCGGTTCTCCCACAGAAGCGGTTCTCAGAGTAACCCAGCGGTCCACTGCTGCATGGCGGCTTCCAGAAACACATTGTGTGCTAATGAGGCTCCATAAATAGGCCTGCAGGATCCAGTCCAGCAGTTTTTCCCTGGTTTTACTGCTTCTGTCAATAATCCCCATAAACCGCTGCAGAGCGTTGGTACAGCGCCGGCTCTTCCACCGTCCTGTTGGGAAAAAACCAACAAGATTCTCCAGAACCCGGACTCACTGCCTGCTGGGCATGCCGCTTTTTTATAGGATCTAAAATGATCATTACTGAGGAAAATATAGAAATTTAAACTGTTTCTGGTCAGGAAGAGGTTTTTATGGGGTTCCATTGTAAAGTTACAGAGTGAAGTATGAACAGGTTTCCTGAGCCGGCGGTACGGATGCTGGGGCAGCGATCCAGCAGCCCACCGTGTTTCTGAGTTACAAATGTGAAAATATCACTAGGTAATTATGTTATTGGATGACACTATTAACGATACCAAAGCACCAGCTAAAGTCTTAAAGACGAACATTAAAAAACCCTAAAATAAACAAATGATGCTTAACCTGGTAAAGCCTGGTGGCCCGCCAGGCTGATAATACACTGCAGGAAACATGAGCAGCAATTTGGGTTATTTAGCTTATTATAAGAAAATAAAGAGGGGATTCATATTTTCACCATGTTATTCATTCATTCATTATTAAATGCCACAGTTTCAAACTAAATATTTCGATTGAAAGTAAATATTGAGCTGCACATCTGAGCTTGTGGATAACAGAAGGTAAATGTAAAGAAATTATCAGCTAAATATATTTCATGCATAGTGAAGACACACAGATATGAACGTTTGGGCTTGTAACTGATATTTTTACATATTATTATTCATTAAACATCACATGTACAGCTTCCCATGACTAAACATTTATTGATTTAGGTCCAAACATTCCCATGGATTCCCAAAGGAAAGTTCCTGAGAGGTTTCTGGACATTTACTGGAACCAGTTGGATCCTGCCCTCCTTCCCAGTGACCACCTGCTCTGTGGCTCGGCTCAGTTCTTACCAGGATGTCTCCTTTCAGAAGAAGACCAGGCTCAATGGTGATGCAGATGCTGGTCTGGCTGTCGCCTTGAACGTTGCTGCAGGAAGAAGAGACAAAATGTCAGATGATGACATCATCTTCCTGGTTACAGTGGTGGAAACAGCCAACGCCATCCCACTGCCGGGTGGATATGAGCCAGGAGTGACCACCTGGTGCAGAAAGGTCTGGAAGGTTTTCTATCCTAACAGGGGTAAAGGCATGTTGGATGTAAAATGACCAAGGAGCTCAGTGAAGATCTGAGATTTACAAAAGTTGAGAAATCTTCCTGTAGATTCCCAAATCATCGGTTCAAAGCGTTTCTTCAGCTGGAGTACCATAGAAGAAGAGCTGAATTGTCCCCTCAATTGAAAGGAAGTTGTGTTTCCCCTCTGACTGTTGGAACCCTGAAGGGTCCTCATGTAGGAACAACCTTGAGGGCGTCCAGCCTGACTGGCTCTTTCATTGGCTCTCCAGTCACAAATTAATAACCTATACTTCCTATACAAGAGAGGAGGGGATACTACTAGGCAATAAAGGAAAATCAGGGGCTTTATTATCCAGCCCTTACGAGTTCTCCATCCCTGGAATCTTGTAAAAGCGTTTGAGCGTGAGCGTCTGTTAGGACTTACTAGATCCCAGATGTGTAGACGGGCTGCATGGCCTGGTAGATTTTCAGGAAGGGACGGCAACCTGTGGCAGAAACAGCTGTTAGAAAACGGCTGGAGGCGTCGGACGGAGGTGGAGAGCCGCGCGGGACGCCGACCTCCTTTGGACTCGAAGTCTGGGATGCCGTGCATGATGACGTGATGAAGGAACAGCGGTTTGTTGTTGATCTTGATCTGGCCGGAGAGTAAGCCGCTGAAGTACTCCACATACCTGAAGGATCAGAGAACCACAGATCACAGATGATCTATAGTCATTGTTCCTAATCCAACAGCTAGTTACATGCTGGACGTCTAAACAAACAAGATCACATGGTCATTGGGTCACTGACCTTTTCTGAGACGGCTGGCCCACAGGAAGAACTTTGTCTTCGTAGAAGCGCCTCATGGCGAAGCGGTCCAGAGCCTGGTCAGCGCTGCAGCAGACAGAGACCAGGTTAGGACGTCTGCACCCAGCAGAGCCGCTTACCGTAACCACCACCACCTTCATGATTAACGTAGCAACCGTTACCGTTTCCAAGGCGTCCATCTTGTATTTGTAAATCTGATTTATCCATAATCCATCAGATTCATCTTATTCAGGCAGCTAATAAAGGCTCTCAGGTTGATTACTGTCAGCTTCAGAAAAGCTTCCAGGATAATCAGATTAAGGCAGAAACTGAAGGGAGCTGATCTGAAAACATCATGTGTTCGTCTGATTGCTACCGTTTGATCCTAAAAACAAACCCAGGAAAAAAAAGAGCAGAGACCGTCTGGCATAACCCGAGTCTTATGATGCAGACAGTTTTAGCTAACATGCTGCTTTCTGCTCATAATTATATGGAGCATGTCTCATTGTTTTTGATAACTTGGAGTTTGCTGCTCCTGAGGAAGATGTGTGAACTGAAAGCATCACATGTTTGGCTCCTCATTGTCCGGTCATCAACATGGCGCCTGATCGGAGACTCCGGACCCACCTGGCAGATATGTTGCTGTAGTGCATGTAGGCTGCCACCACCACGCCGGTTCTGCCCCGGTTCCCCTGAAAACAGACCAGAGAGGGATCAGTGAGGAGAGCGCCGTCCAGAAGGACCGCAGACCTGCAGAAGCCCGGTCCAAGTCTGGACCCGGTACTGTTCCAGGCAGTGACCGCACCGGTGGACCGGACTCATCTCCATCCCAGGTCAGAGCAATAACAGCCGCGTCATCTGCAAACTTCAGGAGGTTCCCAGACAAGAACCAACCCAGTTGACCAGTTAGAAACAACTAACTGGAACCAACTGGGCTGAATGGATCAGGTTAAATTTCATTAGAAACTGGAATTTAAAATCACTTGTTAACTTTTTCAGCCAAGAAGTTTCTGAACCTAAAACCTGAAAACAGATGATGGACGGATGTTATGACAGTGTGAAGCAGTTTGAAGTGAAGCCTGTTGGTTTCTCTTGTTTCCGGCACCAGTTGGAGTTTCTCTCTACAGACCAGTTGGAGTGACTTTCCTCCAGTTTCTCTCTACAGACCAGTTGGAGTTTCTCTCTACAGACCAGTTGGAGTGACTTTCCTCCAGTTTCTCTCTGCAGACCAGTTGGAGTGACTTTCCTCCAGTTTCTCTCTGCAGACCAGTTGGAGTGATTTTCCTCCAGTTTTTCTCTACAGACCAGTTGGAGTTTCTCTCTACAGACCAGTTGGAGTGACTTTCCTCCAGTTTCTCTCTGCAGACCAGTTGGAGTGACTTTCCTCCAGTTTCTCTCTGCAGACCAGTTGGAGTGACTTTCCTCCAGTTTCTCTCTTCGCGGCGACTCAAAGCGTTTCTGCCTTATAAACTGCAGCTGCTCGAACCGCGCCGAGCCAGTGGAAATGATTTGTTGATCTGCTGAAACCCGACATGGCCTGGTTCCTCTGAGCTACATTTCCCAACTTTTAGAGCAAAATAATAATAATAAAAAAAGCTGCAGTCGTCATGGCAACCTCCCAGTGGGAACGCGCTGGAACGAAGCCTGAAAGCGAGGAGCGCAGCGGGTCTGACAGAAAACATCCAGGCGTTGGGAGATTTTGGGGCATCAGCTCGGTAATTGCCCTTGGATGTCGTTTTATTGGCGCCAGATGAGTGCGGCTCGCCACAAAAGTTTAACGTGAAGCAACAACAGGGAAATATTGGTCAAGTTGAGATTTTATGGCACTGTTAAGGGCAAAAGAGTAAATAAAGCTGAGCAGCCATGATGACGGTTCTGATTCTGTTTTCCTAAGCCTGCGAGTGGAACCTGACCCACACAAACACCCCGCCCGGTTCCACCAGGACGGGCATCAGCACAGAGCCACAGCTGGAGCCCCAGAGAGCAGCCCACAGCCCCCCCTGCTGTCTGCAGAGAGAACTGCACCCTGCCCAGCCTCACCTTGTTGTGGATCACCACCACGTTGTGGCTGTCCGCGCTCAGCCACGTGTCCATGGCCTTACAGATGCTGCAGATCTTATCCAGAGCCGGAGCGTGGTGGTCGGGCCAGCCGAAGTCCAACACCTGGGAGGGAGGAAGAGGAAGAGGAGGGTTAGATGAAGAGCAATCAGGATGTGGGAGTGGAGAGCAGAAACTCACCTTCGGATTGAGCTGACTGATGTCATAACGTTTCTCACTGAGGTTGAAGAGCTGAAAATAAACCCAGAAAATATTAACAGGCGTTTTGACGCATTACAGACAAATTCATTTAGTTAAGTTTATTTATTTTTTATATCCTAGTTGTGTTAAAATCCTTTACAAAATCAAAAGCAGCTGCTTAGTTTAGTGGAAGATAATGCTAAAGGCTAATGCTAAAGTGCTACCGTGTGTCACAAGGAAACGTGACTAGGCCCTTCAAAACGAACAAGAAATTAGAATTTCTGCAGTTATTTCTTTTTATTACTCTCTTGGTTGGTAATGTAAATGCTAAAGCACTAAGCTAAAAATTAGATAGATAGATAGATAGATAGATAGATAGACAGACAGACAGACAGACAGACAGACAGACAGACAGACAGACAGACAGACAGACAGACAGACAGACATTACACACAGCTCTGTCATTAGCAGAAGGTGAAAACATCTCCAAAGCTAAAATGAATGAACTAGTAGCATGGATCTCCATGACAACATCAGATGCTATCTACATGCTAACTGCTGCTTGGAAAAAGCCTTTCCTTTTCTACCATCACAAACGTAAACGTGTAGTTTGCTGGACTTTAGCGTTAGCTGAGTCTCAGAAAATGTTTCCACTGGTGGAGTTTGGACAGGAACTGTTCATGATGGCAGCTGGACATGAGTGAGTTCTGGTACCAGGTAGCTGTGTCCGTGTTTGGAGCGCAGCATGGAGGCCACCTCCCTCAGGTTGGCGGCGTAGCTCTGCTCCTCCACGCTGCTGGGGAACGACACGGAGATGATCCGCTCTGTGATGTAGATCAGGTCCAGTTCGTAGCCTTCGTCCAGCGCCTGGAGGAGACTCGCGCTCCTGCAGGCAAACAGCACAGATCAGAGGTTAGCAGCTCTGCCGCTCGCTCACATTCCTTCACCTCCAACATCCTAATATGGAGAAGGCAGAGCCTGCAGCATAAACACCGACTCCACGGCGACATCAGTCACTTCCTGCAGCTGATCGCGGCCGCACAGCGAGAGGGGATTCAGAGAAATGTGAGCGCCTCACAAGTTCATCATGTGATGAAGGGAAGGATTCTGACGGCTCGGAGTCAGATCGGGTCAGTTAACATGAGTCAGAGGAGAAGAGAACCAGAACTGACTAAGTTTAGTTTGAATTAATCTGCCAGAACGCAACAGAGTAACAAAATCTAAACCTTTTTTTACAGATTAAATGTCTAAATTGGTCCCTAATGGTTGTGCCAATTATGACATTTTTATGTTTAATTCTGCAATATTTAACCTAAAAGGTCTCAGTGCTGCCCTCAGTGGGTTGAACGTTGGTACTGCAGTTGGATTTTCCTATTGGCTCCAGGGGTCCAGCGTCACTCAGCCCCACATTCTGGTATAAAACGCCAGTCTGACACGCCCCCTGGTGGCGAGTCAGGGGGTGGAGTAGCAGCCTTGCTAGCATTGATTGTTAGCGTTACTAAACTGATTCATTTCTAATGTGGACGCGGATTGGAACGGGTCGCCTCTGGTTGGTCAGCTGCTGTTTTCAAGAGTCGCCAGATTTGTTGCTAGTCAGTTTGTTGAAAGATTAAAACCTAAAAACTTTTCTAGGTTTTAATCTTGTTTTTTTCTTAAAAAGTTGCTAAACGAGTCACTAATTGCTTTTAGTAAAAAGTTTCTCGATTTGTCACAAGTAGTTTTTAGAAAAACAGCTGCAAAGTGTCTGAAAAGTCAACTTTATTCCATCAAACATTGCTTCCTGATCTTTATTTCTCCCTTTTTATCACCACTTATTGAACAAACTGATGAGACGAGTGGAACTGTGTCTGTTTGCAAATGTTGATGAAATGAAGCAGAAACGAGGCAGACAGACTGACAGCAGACCGACCTGGACGGTCGTCTCCGTGACTCCACGCTCTTCGAGGATTTTGTTGAACCCTGAAAATGACAGAAAACCAACAAACATCAGAAATCTGAGATAAACGCTTCGATCTAAACTGTGATGAACTGAAACCTGATGGGAGAGAAACAGAGAATCTGTAGAAAACATGTCAGAGACCCGAGCTGCACCAGAACCAGAACCAGAACCAGGAGTTCTGAGCAGATCAGAGCTGCAGAACTCAACGCCTGCAGCTCTGATCTTTACTGTTCTCATTCATGGTTCAGTCAGCAGATCAGAGCGAAACTCTGCTGCAGTAAAACCCTCAACATGACGGAGACCATGAGCCTGTGTGTGTGTGTGTGTGTGCGTGTCGGCGTGTGTGTCCGTGTGTGTGTGTGGTTTCTGGTTCACATGACGTGTTCCTGCAGCAGCAGGGAGGTTTGGATCTGGAGGTGCCTGACTCTGTGTGGCTCCACTGAACCCGACAGAGACGGAGGCCCGGGAGGCCCAGCTACCCCCCCCCTCATGATGGGGGGGCGGGGTCACATGACCCTGAGGGTTGAGGGGTTTAACCCCTTGTGCTCCTCCAGCAAACTGAATCCGTCTGCAGCAGCAGGAAGATCTCAGAGGGAAAAACGATTCGAATGAGGAGCTGGTTACCATGGAGACCATGACGACTAACCAGTCCACTTCCTCAGATAACCAGATAAAACTCCCAGTTTGGCTACCAGCTTCACAACTAAAACAGAGAAACATTATTCCTTTTCAAAACTCTGAAATCCTCTCAGACTCTTGACTGATTTTACATCCAATGTTTATTTGTCAAAATTGTTGTGACTCAGAAGCAGCTGCTGGTTCAATGAGCTGCACAAATTGCTGTTCCCACATCATGACTACCCCACCGCTCTACCCAGAACCTGATCCCCCGTTTCCATCTTAAATAAAGGCACGTAGAGCAGAAGGTTTCCCATGAGAAGCAGCCAGTAGATCCTGACATTCTGCAGAGGAACGTCAGGAAAGCAGCATTCCTCCGTTCTGATGATTACAGAAAAACTCCCAGGGGATTCATGGGAATCTGGAGATCCAGGCAATACGCTCTAATGAGGACATTCCTGCAGTCCGAGCCGCAGCATAAAACAGGCATTTTTAGGCACTTCAGACTGCGTGGGTTTGCTCCTGCAGTTCCCACGAAGCTGCAGCCGAACCAGGCAGGCACAGAGCAACCCGATCGTTAGCCTGAGGCTTCCAGTATGGAGAGCAGCTCTGCTTTCCTCTGAATGGAGCTTTTTATGAGCCACAACGTTTCAATCAAAGTGCAGCCATGTGGGTAAGTAACGGAAATCAAACTTTCACTGTCTGGGTTGTAAAAACGTGAAGCAGCAGAAACCATCGGCGCTCCCTTAAATCCTGAAGCTGTGGCGGTTAAATCCGCCTCCAGGTCGACCCGGTCCGGCAGAGGGACAAACGCCCCGCGTGAATCCTGGAGAGGCGGAGGAGGTGGGACCAGATGAGAACCATCTGGAGGCCCGCTTCACAACCAGCCCAACAAATTACACATCAGAGACAGAGCCGGAGGATGGAGAAGAACCGAACCGAACAGAACCGCGGCCCGCCTGCATCCTACCTTCCTGAAGAGGTGACCCGTGCTCCAGCGCCATGCCCCCCTCAGGGAGGACAGCCGCCGCCGCAGAGAGCCACCGCGGTTCATCTCCGGCGCAGCACTGAACTTTCCTCCGGAGACCTCTCCCTTTTCCCTCTCAGCCCGGCAGAAAAAAGTTCTAATTTTAGGCCAGCCGGGCCGAGCAGAACTCCTCCGCCCCCTCCGCCCCTGGCGCTCCGGCCTCCCTCCCCCTCCAGCCAGCTTCTGCCCTGATGCTCAGCCTCCACGCCTCCAAAGCTTCCCCCCATGTGGGACTGAAGCGTGTTTGTTCACATCAACATCTTTTCCCTCCATGAATCAGAGGTGGAAAGTGAAGATGAAGCGAAGCGGTGGAGTCATGAGACGAGCGTTGATGTCAGCGTCCGCCTGACATCGGCGACGGAGCGACCCGAACTCGCCGCCGCCATCCTGCAGGAAGCATCACAAGCAGAACCTCTGGTCGTGTTTTCTGCTCCCAGTTTGGAACGAGGCTAAAAGTAGAAAACCTTGTTTAGAAACTGAGCTGGCGCTCCAGTCTGGGCGAAGTTCGGAAATGCCGATAAAAGCGACCACACACACAAAGAAAGACAAACCGTGGGACTCTGCTTTGGAAAGAAACCGCCAGAGGAAAACGAGTCCAAACCAAACCGAGTCTGAGGATCCAGAACTGAAGAGTTCCTACAGATCACAGCAGGATCCAGGATTTATTCTTTACATCATCCGGTAATCTGATCTTACTGGTCGAGGTTTTGAAGTTCATCTGCTGCACATTTCTGGATTAACGAGGATCTTTAACGATAATTAAAATGTTCCTCAACGAACTAAAACTTTAACCTGCAGCAGAAACACATCACTGATTCATGCTTAGAAATAAAGTAGAAAATATTTCTAATTATAAGGAATTAGAGCAAAAAATACATTAAAACAACTGAAATAACTAATAAAAGTAGCAAGAAATAAAACAACAAAATAGTGAGAAATAATTGTAATAATAACGAACATAAAAACAATAATAGTAATAATCAATGATCATTTTGATAGCAAAATAAATACAATAAAAATAAATAACAATTATAAACCATGTTAATGATAATACTAAGAACAAATAGTTATCAGAAATAATAATTCTAATAATGAAAACAAATAACACTAATAAATAGATAATAAATAAAGTTACAGGAAAAATAAAATCCATAAAACCTAAACATTAAACAACAATAATAAATGATAAATAAAACATTTATGATACTGATTTTAGCAATATAGAACTAAATATTTAATAGATAAAAAAGTCATTAGAAAATAATAATA
Source organism: Brachyrhaphis terrabensis (assembly GCA_903067065.1). Lineage (NCBI taxonomy): Eukaryota > Metazoa > Chordata > Actinopteri > Cyprinodontiformes > Poeciliidae > Brachyrhaphis > Brachyrhaphis terrabensis. The sequence continues at coordinate 49,284 of CAEGAG010180027.1, forward strand.
TAAATATAAAAAAATAAAAGTTAATACAAATAATTTTAAAAATTGAAGCTGGGAAAGATCTCAGCTCCAGGATTCCTACATTTGTTTCCTGAACGGTCTAATCCAAGTAAAGATTGGAAGACAGCGAGAACAAAGAGTCAGAGACGGTGAGTTTGGACTCACCATGGTGTCTACATGCTTGAGAGCGAGGCTGCTGCTCGGAGCCTGTGGAGAAGCAAAACACGGAAATCATCAACATAAAAAAACTACAAAACTACAGCAACCAGGAAACTACAGCAACCAGAGCAACTACAGCAATCAGAAAAACTACAGCAACCAGATAAACTACAGCAACCAGGAAATTACAGCAACCAGGAAAACTACAGCAACCAGAGCAACTACAGCAACCAGGAAACTACAGCAACCAGACAAACTACAGCAACCAGAGCAACTACAGCAACCAGGAAACTACAGCAACCAGACAAACTACAGCAACCAGAAAAACTACAGCAACCAGACAAACTACAGCAACCAGAAAAACTACAGCAACCAGACAAACTACAGCAACCAGGAAACTACAGCAACCAGACAAACTACAGCAACCAG